>NW_006499159.1:1125216-1164581 GCF_000471905.2 Amborella trichopoda
CAATTTATAATCGTGATATATGTGTTTAATTAAATTAATTTCATATTTAGAGATCTGTGCCAAATTTAATGATGATCTTTTAAAGTCCTACACACATGGGTGTGAGAGGGTCTCATTGGATTATTACTCATATAAAAATTAAATATCTAATAAGATTTTAATTAATACCTTAGTTAAATTAAAACAATATTTAATACAAAAATCAATTAATCAAAACATTAAGTTAATAATATTATAGTACCGATTGGGTCTGCATAAACATAACATGAATCCCTTCTAAGCATTCTTTATCATCAATAATTTATAAACATAGTTACATTCTAATAAGTGTTAACAATTGTAAATGCTTTTCTTGCGGATGTAAAAGCACAATCCCAGGTGCCAGTCATTTTTTCAATTTCGTGTACAAAATATATGGGGACCATGCTGCAATAGGTCATTAGAAACAAGGTAAGGTAATAAGAAAAATTGAAGCAAGTACATATACCTATCAGCTTTGAGGCAAGTCCCCATACCATATTATGATAGGCATAAGCAATACTTATCCTTCAATCCCTTTTATAATCATCATGTGCAAGACTTTTGAGACCATAAGGTCCCAACTAGACATTCCAAAGCAAAGCACTAAGGGCATTAATTCACAAAACATATCCAGAGACAATCCTTCAAAAGCTTTTTAATATTAATTAACACATATATTCTAACTTGTAACTTTGGATGCGGTTTGTAAAGGGCGTAGGCTCTAAACAATCAAATTAGAGCCTACCTTCAAATAGTGTCGCGAAATGTGGTTTCAATATTCAAAAATCTTTGTGATAGCCTTAAAATATATTTTCTTATTTATTTATAAAGTTTAAAGCTTCAACATCAGTGTAGATCGACATATCTATGAAAACTTGAAAATCTTGAAAATTGACGGTCCAAAAATACATTATAAAACACACTATTTTCAAAACTTACAATCCATTTTTTTCTCATGTCCATACATCTTGATGTTGAGATGATCAATGTGAAGATATTTGGGTATCAAAACAACCTCTTCTAGTGAAAGTTTTGAGGTAGGCTCAAATTTGATTGTTTAGAGCCTCAGCTATATATAAACTTTCCCTGTCCTTTCAATAGTAATTAACAAATATATTCTAACTTGTAACTCCGTTATGGCCAGTCCCAAGCCAGTCATGCCGTTCCCAAGCCCAGACAAAGGAAAGTTATGTTAGGTAGGGCAGCCAGCATAAAATTTTGCCACATCTTTTCATGAATCCTAATCCTATATTGACGATGATGATGATGATGATAACTTACATATATTCATTGTAGAATTTTCATCTCCCCTACAAGTTACATTTATCTGATAGTCAACTGAACCATCTGTGATCCTAAAGTAGCAAATGAGCAATTCCCATGCTCTAAGATAATGCTGGATTTTGGAATAAGCTAAGCACCAGATCCCAGGCTTGCTACACTTGCTTTTGTAGCATTTAAAAGCAAACATCTATAGCCTGAGTATACTGTGAGCTACACAGATCATCAACACATGCATAAAGCAGCACACCCTACATGGATCACCAGAAATGCTAAGGTCTACTAGCATTGGAACTCTTTGGCCTAGCACCTCGCAACAATAACCTTTCAGTTCTCTTATAATAAAAACATTAGTCTTGAAGTTGCATCTATCCCCTTCAAAGGCCTTTGTTAAGCACAAATATATGGTAAAGACCCTCAGTCTATTTATCTACACGATCTCTAATCTCTAAGACAGTACCATCAAATTATGCAATCTGTAACCTCTAAGACAATACCATCAAAATACACATTCTCTAATCTCTAATACTGTAACATCAAAGAGAAATCACATCACAATAATAATTATCAATACAGGAAACACAGATAAAAATCTCATCACAATATTAATTACCATTACAGGAAACACAGATAAAAACCAGAAGATAAGAAACCACAAACATCCAAAAGTAACACAATTTTAACTTAATTCTTAAATGTCAAAATCCCAAACATAAAAAGGAAAACAATTCTCAATATCCAAAGTTCACTCTATCTCCTAAATGAATCAGAAAAGCGGGTCCAAAAACCGTAATTATCCGACACATTAACAGAAAACCCAATAATTTCAAAAGATGCCATATAAAACCCTAGATCTCAAAACAAAGGAAGTGCTTCATTTACTCTGCTCCTGCTTTCTGGTAAACATAAGTGAGGCCGCACTTTCCACAATAGTGCCTATCAAAGTGATTCGCCATGAAAGTTCCAGCTCCGCACTCCTGATTAGGGCATTCCTTCCTAAGTTTCTGAACCTTACCAGAGTCATCAACCTTGTAAAACTGAAGAACAGGGAGCTTCACCTTCTTCTTCTTGTGCTTTAACTTCTTAGGTTTAGTGTAAGTCTTCTTCTTCCTCTTTTTCGCTCCTCCTCTAAGTCTCAGAACCAGATGAAGAGTCGACTCTTTCTGGATATTGTAATCCGCTAGGGTTCGGCCATCTTCGAGCTGCTTACCTGCGAAGATGAGGCGTTGTTGATCTGGTGGTATGCCCTCTTTGTCCTGGATTTTGGCCTTGACATTGTCGATCGTATCGGAGCTCTCGACCTCAAGAGTAATGGTCTTGCCAGTTAGGGTTTTTACGAAGATCTGCATCTTCAAAACCCCAGATTCCAGAGGAAGTAAGAGATAGAAAGTGAGCAAAATGAACCCTAGAACTTTTATCCTTATATACGTCTATGGAGCGAGAGAGACGAAACCCTAGAATTTCTATCTCAAACAAAAAATTTCCAGGAAAATACTAACTTCATGAGTCATGACTAGACTGGTGATCGAACCAATGAAGGCACTGGTTCGTTTGGGTTGGCCGAACCAGACCTCGTTTAAGATATTAAATAAAATTAAAAAAAAAAAATAAAAAAAAAAAAAAAAACTGCAATTTACAAAAACTTAAAAAGTTTTTTCTTTTCTATTTATATTTTTCTTTTTGTATTTTATAATAAATAAGGAAAAAAAATTGAAAACTCAAATACTAAAAAGTTTTTCCTTTTTTATTTATATATTTATTTTCCTATTTTGTGGATTTTCTATATTTTTTGCATTTTTCGGACTTAAAATCGAAAAATAAAAAAATGCTGCAAATATATTTTAAAAATGAATATCAATTTTTGGAATGTACTCTTACATAGCTTTCTTATATTTATTAAAATCAGTTTTCAGAATGTGCCATTTAATAGCTCTCCCAGTAAATAACTTTCTTATATTTTTAATAGAAATTTAATGACACATTTTTAGATAACTTTCTAATATTAATTGCAATTCTTAAATTTTAATGGTAAATTTTATTTATGGGGGTAGAAACCATCCTTTTTGCCCCATTTTGGATCCACTGATTCATTAACTAAATCGTACTCGAGAACATACCATTTCACCGGTTGAACCGCTTGGCTCGGTCCGGTTTTCGCACTATTGCTTTCGAGGTTTATTTTCGAATTTGCTTTTAAATTTTGGTGAGGTTTACATAAGGTGCCCTCCTCGTACGGCAGAAATAATGCGCACCACTAAATTTTGTTTGGACGTAGAATTTTGATGTTGGGAACCTGGCTTGAGAATCTATATCTGTACTTATTTATACAATTTAAACGTTTAAAATTGAGTCCTCTCTCCAAAATTCATCTCCAAGATGGACTTTGATCCAATTAAAGTTCGATAATCTATACTAAGTGAACATGAATATAAAAAATAATAATTTTAAAAATTAAAAATAATATTTTTAATGTACTTTTTAAATGGTTGATTTGTGGGTTTTGGTAAGATCACCATAATTTTACATCCATCTCTATGATGGATGTTGGGTAACTTAGGGGAAGCACATATAGAATTGCAGACCCACGCTACATTTTGGTAAGGAACCTGTTAAATATAATTAAAAATATACACCATGCGTTTGGGTTGGAAACTTGATCAAGAAGGGCCATTTTAATAATTTAATTTTCCTAAACAAGTTGGATACTCAAGTTCTTTATCTGGGGCCCCTTAAATAGGTTAAATTATTGAAACATCCTTTTTTATTAGGGACATAAATTGGGGAATTTGGTTAATTATGAAAAATATTTTTTTGAGGTACTTGAGTGAAATGAAAATTTAAAAATAAACTATATGTTTTGGTATGTTCATGAATTTGTAAGGATTGTATTTTTCATTTATTCATGTATTCCCTTAAAAAAGGTCTCCAATAGTACCCAAATTGTAGCTGTATTAAGATTAGGAACCTGAACAGGTAGGTGTATTTTAGTAGTTAGCCCCACCTATAAGGTCAACCAAATTACGCGCTTGCTTAGGGTGGGCTAAATTAATGAAATGCATCTGCTTGTTCAAAGTTTCCAAATGTAAACAAAAGAATTTGGGCATTTCTGAATTTTTTTTCTTTTTTTTTATAATGAGGTACTTCATTGAAATGAAAGATTAATATCTCCCAACCTCAATAAGAATATCTTCACCCCTTTTGTAAGAGGTTGTAATCAGTTAAATTATATGTTCCCATGATGTTTTCCTTTTTCTTTTTCTTTTATCTGTGCAACTAAACAAGTAAATAATGTTGCTCTAATTTTAGATAACCTAAAATTAAAGACCCATGGTTGCTTGTCCTACTGATCAATGACATATTCTCACCATCTCGTCAGCAACCTCAAGAGGCACAAGAGGACTTCCTCAAAATACTACGAGGGTTATCATCACCATATATCAAACACAACGCATCTGAGGGGGATGATGAAATGGTTACCATACTCCAAGTGAACACGGATAGAGAAACTCAGCACAACCATCATTTTTAATGAAGGCCTAGCCACTCCGCCTCATCAAGAATCCTACGTCGACCTCTCAGACACATTATGACAACGACCTTAATGACACACTGTAGATGACCCACCAAAGTGGGACATAGAACTGAACATTAAACCCTCAAGGAGTCATTGACAATAGGGGTGGAGCACATCATAACCGGAGAAAACTCCATATAACCAAGATGCCCCACATAACCTGAAGAAATCCCAACTCCCACAACTGGAGATGACAACATAATAGGGATAGTCGATGAGGTTGAGGCCTCATTGAATGATCCCAAATGTATATGTAGCCAATCCCTCTGAGCTTGGAATTTTGGTTAGGTTCTAACGGCCACATCATACACCATAGAACAACTAAATTGTAGCCCACATTCCAAACCGTTGTCCAACCTTAAGGATATTCTCAAACTCAACCATTTTAAGAAACAAGACTTAAATTTCAACTTTTCGTAGTTCATGCACATCCTAAAAACTATCAAATCTGATAAAGTCTCATAAAATCACTGAAATCAAGGAAAAATCTTGGGATTTGAACAAATTTTGTTTCCATGATGTGTTGTAGACGGTCCAATCCCGATTGAGGAAACTATCGAAGAACCAAAGTCCTCCCCGGGACAACCACCTTACAACTTGAATTACCCAAGCTACCTGACAGAGCTTGGAACCTTGGAAGACACTCTAAAACAGCCCCAAGGACAAGATAAAATCCGAAGTAGACAGTCTGAAATCAAGAACGACCAGTTTGGGTGAAATTTCACAAGAAGTAGAGTTGACTAGATTGTAACCATTGCTAATTAAAGTCCCAAAAGTGTTGAAAAGGTGATTACTCAGACCACCAAACTCACATGCCAACAGACGTCTGAGCTATGAGCAGACACTGAAAGGTGATGACCGGAGGCTAGAGGCAACGAGGATAGAAAAACTTGTTGACATAAAAAGAAAATCTTGCCTAGTTGAGCATTCGAAAAGAACCCCGTGTGGTTGGAAAAAGAAAAAAGAAATAAAAAAGAACAAAAAACCACCAGGCTGAAAAACTGAAAGGGACCTCGGGGCACAAAACAAAAAGGATATTGATCATTCGAACTTTAGGATCAGTTGTCAAGGCCTGAAATTGGAAAACCAAGGGAACCTCAATCACTATGGTCAGTGTAATCTTCAAGATATGATTTGCCTGAAAATATCGCGAACCTTTCTTTGGATTATGACATGAGGATTGCGCTTTGAGAGCAAGGGAATACTAGATGATTCCTGGTCCTGAAAGTCTCAGACAAGATTAGATCAGTTCACATAACGTAACCAATCCAGCCCAAGCTTTTAAAAAAGCAAAACACAAGGGGCATCAATTTATTTTCCCAAATTTAGTTTTCGAGTTAGGTTTTCAGAAGATTAGTCTTTAAAAAAGACAAATTAAAATCAAAACTTCCACCAAAAGGGTCAAAATATTTCTTTTCAAAAGATATTTCAAAAGGTCCCCTCTTCACAAATAACAAGTTCAAAATATTTATCTTCTAAAAAAGTTTTTAATGTGTTTTATGGAGTTCTAATTTTCAAAGTTCTCAAAATAAGCCTCACGATGGAAGGGTCTTAAATTACTCTATATTTTATTCTTTCTTTCAAAATCGAATTCGAATAAGTAGTCGGCATGACGTTAAATTGTGTGATTTCATCCTCGACAAGACATTAAACTGCATGAGTCTGTCCTTGGCACGATGTTGAATTTCATGATCTCGTCCTCGACATGACATTAAACTGTGGGTAACGTAGACTCCATATTTACATGAGCTTAAACTGCCAACTAAGTTATCTTTCAATAAATATGCTTTTAAATTTCTTAATTTCAAGTTTTAAATTTCTAAACTTCAATATGGGGGCTATCCCAATTTGAATGCTTTCACAATTATGTAATTGTGATTTCCAAAACTTCAATATTTTTTGGTTTAAATCATAACCTAACGCTAGTGTCTATTTCTAAAACTTCTGCCTATGTTCAAAATGTACCTCAAATGCCTTCTAAACAATGGAGTTGGGTCAGGCCACAATAATGATGACACCATACCAGAATCTGAGAGGATTGCTTGAGCCAGAAGTCCATCAAGAATGAATCAAGGAGAGAAAATTCCTTGAAAAGCCAAAACCTACCCTTCAAGATCATTATAAATCCTTAAAACTTGTAAAGGAAATTTGTAACCTTCCTAACCTCGAACATGTAGCCTTAGGAGAACTTTAGGTGCCAAAAGGGGTAAGGAACTTTGAGCAAGCTAAATTCAGAATCCATCTTTCATTTTAAACTTTAAAACCTAGAGTCAATGGCATGGTGGGACCTATGCAGTAAGCTCGACATGTCCTTTGGCAAAAGCATCTGATATATGCTCAGGTCGTAAGCCATGGGAAGAGATATGCAAGTTGCAAAATCCATAGTACAATGGCAGTTGACATGCATATGATCTTGATAGGATGGTCACTTACTAACAACATCGTTTAGGAATTCAAGTTTTCATCTGTTACAGGTGCCTATTTTGTTACTACTCACATGTCCCTTGAAGTATAGGGAGTACCAAACGATGGGTGATTGTAGATACCCCTTTGAATTTAGAATTATGTCCGAGTTCTAAAACCCTAGGGGCCACACTAGCTTCGTATACTGTAGGACTACAAAAATATAGTATAAATCCCAAATAGTAGTCCAACCTTATATTCCTAAGTATTAACCGTTAGGAAAATATATCTAAATTTCAAGATTTTAGAGTCCATTCACATCTTATAAACCATCAAATTTGACAAAATTTCACAAAATCATTTAAAAAACGTGGGATTTGGAACAAAATTCAGTTTTTGCGATGTGTATCATGCCATAGAGCCAATGGGCCTCTTGAGCCCATTGGACCTCATGACTCGCAATTCGTTGCTAAACCCATGGGCTCAGATTGGGCCACACATCTCAAACACATTTACATGTTGATTTTCTCTATTTATGGGTACCTCCAATCAGATTTGGGGGGACCTTTTGGATGGACAAAAACCTAATCCCTAACTCCTATCTCAGTCCCAAAACGCCTAAGAAAAACCCTAGAAACATAAAGTCAAACCCTAAGCCCTCTGCAACTCCACAAAACTCCGAGTCAAAACCATATCCAAAACACTCTATGGTGCCAATAAAAACTTAAGAAAATAACATCCCTCTTAACCTTAAACCCTAAATGAACATTCTTAGGCATAGTTTCTCCTTAAAGTTCTATATCAACTTTTGATTTAGTAAATCTAGAAGGAGAAACGAGTGAAGACTCACTCTTCTCGTCTAATCTAAGCCTTAATTCTAGGTACAAGACTGAAGGCCCGACTTCCTAGGTATTTGTTCTTGCTTTATTTATTTATTTATCTATTTCTTGTTTATTTTTTCCCTTATTTATAAAAAGCTTTTCAAAATCTCTTCTTTAATATTCTTACTTATTTCCGATTTTTCTCTTTGATTTTACACAAATCTAAGCCCACAACTGGTTGATGAGAAAAAGGTCTCTCCTAAGATTGATTTCTCACTGTAGACACCTCGATCTTGACTGAAGAAATTAGGGATAGGTTGAAATGTCCCAGATAGACCACCTAGATATTTTAAACCATTCACCCCACTTGAACCTTTACATAAACCTAGCCACCACCGAACCGATATTGCCCGATGGGATCAAAGGCGCCAAAAGGAGAGATAGACTCACTATCGCTTGACTTAGAAGTATTTTCAAAAGGGAAGGCTCTAGCATTGCCCCAACGGTCGCCAAAGCTCTACCAAGAACCCAAAGACAAGGCACTAAAGGCACCTCAGTTACAAAAGAGGTGGCTAGGAAGGAAAGAGGTTTGGCGCCATTCCCAGTGGCGCTAGCGCCACTCCAAAGGCCACCATACCGAAGGCCCCCACAACTGTCTAGAACGAACAAAAGTTTGGCGACATTGCCAATGTCAACAACTCCATTCTAAATGTCGCTAGACCCGTGTTATACATCATTTTTGACGTACTTGTATCCTTGAGGCGAATAAAGAGAAAACCAATGGCAACCTGGTCCCGCCGATGCCCAAAACGCCACTAGACCATGGGAATACTATAAAAATAAGCCTAAAATTGGGCGACATCTGAAGAAGTATCATAATGTTCTCAAATTGTAAAAGGGGGTAGTTTTGGATACCCTAAGGACACTCATAAAGTTTTGTCAAGTTCTGACAATTTTTGATTTGATCAGGACGAAACTTGGTTTTCAAATCCAATTCCTATCATGCTGAAAATGGACCTTATAATTATAGCTCTATTTTATGGGTCTTAAAATTATATCAGACTACCGCTATTTGATCCAGAATATTTTAAAACCATCATTTATGGAAATTGGGTTTTCTCATTTCGGGATGACTCTCGACGACCCGCTCGATTTAACATATGGCATGTGTCATGTGGTGGCCCGAAATAAGATACTTCTAGAGAGAAGATGGGCTTGAGACATAAAAATTCAGATTTTATAAAGAAGAACATTCAATTCTTTAAAAGGCCAAAGCTCAAGATCTCGATGTCGGATCATCGCAAATATGGGTCTGTTGTGACTGTTCTATGAAGAACTATAGTTTGATATAATTTTTATGTATGATTGAATGCTGGATAATATCACTATTGAGGTCGAAAATGTCATACTTTTTCGGTCGCCGGAGTCTCATTTTTCGACGGCTTCCCAAAATTGGAATGTGCTCAAATGGAGACCAAAATGGACGATATTTATTAAAAATTGATCTTGATAGTATCATCTTCAATTTGTGATCAAAATAAAGGCTTGAAATGTCATAGATCATGCCGGATTGGTGGTCGAAGAATCAAAGTTTATCAAACTTGGCTGGATTTTGGGTTCTTCTTAAAAATCCATTTCAAAACAATAAAAAATGCGTAATACTTTAAGCATCGATTCTACGATAATTGATCGCCTGAATTACTACCGTAAGCATAAGAAAAAGATCCCGAGCCCTAGCAATGGCAAGATGCCTCTAATATAGGGATGGTTTTGTCGTTTGTTGAAAAATGCCTAGGAGTATTTTGGTCATTTGGTCCAAAACAAGTTTAATATTTTAATTCATAAAATGTGTATTGTTTTTGCCAATTTCGGTAGTTTTTAGTATTCCACCCTTGTTTTGTGGTTGCTCTATATATGGAACTCAAGTCATTTGTAATAATACTCTTGGAGACTCTCTTGAACATTTGAGTAAATTTTTGAATTCTTGAAGTTCTTGCTTGTTATTTGGCTTTACTTTCAAGTTAAAGATCCAAGATGGGAGGAGAAAGAAAAATTTCCTAGAGAGGAAAAATACCACCCTAGAACCCTATACTTCCTATAACCCCAAAGTTACAACTCCTTTATGATTCTCAACTCTCAATTCCATACTCTCTAGAACTCCTAGCTTCCATACACCTTAGAACCCCTAGCTTCCAATTCTACTCCATACACTCTACACCCCACCTTGGTTTACCTACACCCTAACCTACAATATACACCATATACGCTAGTTATTCTATACACATTAGCCAGCTTATGCCTTAGCTCATCCTATACACCCTAGTCCATATATACCATACCTCAACTCAACCCACCTAAGCCATCCACCTAGACTTTAAACCTTAACCTAGACTCATAAAGACCAAGACCTCTCTCTCTCTCTCTCATGTGCATGCAAAATGACCGATGAAGGTGCACCTAGGCTCAAGCCCATTCTAATTCTACACTCTCTCCTCTCTCCTCTTTCTCTCTTCTTCTTTTCTCTCTCTCTTCTTTCTCTCTTTCTTCCTTTTCTCTTTCCCTCTCTTTTCTCTTTCTTTCTTCTCTCACCTTTCTCTCTCTCTCTCTTCTCTCTCGCCTAACGCGTCGTCGTCGTCGCGTCCACCCTCCTCTCTTCTTTCTTTCTCTCTCTTCACTACTCTCTCTCTCTCTCTCTCTCTCTCTCTCGTCTAAAGCTACAGACCCGCACCTAAGTCAGGCCCTGCTTTCCTCCCCTTATTTTCTCTCGTCTTACTCTCTCCCTCTCTCATCAAATGATGGACCTGCACCTTAGGATGGTCAGTTCAACTCTCTCTCCCTTCCACTCTTTTTTTTATTTCTCATTCGTCCCTCTCATCTTGCAGCTCTCATCCACCCCTCTCAT
The DNA here is from genome assembly GCF_000471905.2 of Amborella trichopoda. The sequence continues at coordinate 1,136,219 of NW_006499159.1, forward strand.
CTTGCCACATGCCCCATCTGCCATACTCACTCCATACCCCTATACGCCCTGTCCGCCCTACTCACTCCATACCCCTATGCGCCCCATCCGCCCTACTCACTCTATGCCCATATACTCCCCATCTGCCCTACTCGCCCTATCGGTCCTATTCACCCTACTTGCCCTATTCACCCTATACTCCCTATTTGCCCTATACCCCTTTTCAGCCTATACGTCCTATTCGCTTTCTCTTGCCCTATACACTCTATCCCCTTCCCCCCTTGTGAGCCTAGACCCATACCTTAAGTGTTGGAAATATGATTTATCAGGGCCTAAATTCTACTAGTCTCTCATTTAGTCAGAGGGATATAGAGATTGAAATCTTGGCGTCTAGCGAAATGGAGCCTAGATTCTTTTACCCCGAGTACGCATGAGGTATTGAGAGTTCATGTGTTGAGAAAACAATTTCTCAATGAGGTGTGAGGGTCACCTCCTAGTCAGGATGTTAGTTGCAATCGGTCAGGGCTTTGAGAATCCAAATGAGAAAAATATAACCCGAGTACTTATTGAGTATTCGCCCTGTATAGAATGGTCGATACTTATGGGATATAAGTCTGTATCCTGACACGAGACCATTGTATGACATGTGCATTTTATTTCGTACGAGAAGCCACTCTTTCAAATGCATTATCTGTGTTTGGAAGAGCCATTGCACATGTTCTTTGAGAGGACCCCTGTAATTGAGTTGGATCATGTCCCACAGGGGTACACTTGTAATCCATTGAGAGCCGAATGATCGGAAGTTTTAGCTTAGCGGCTTTGATATGGCCAATTATATGCCCCTGCGTTAAACTGTGGAATATAGGTCTATTAGGTCGATCTAAGACTCAGCGGAAAATCATTCGGGACTATCCCAATGGAGCACTCTGATACCGATAGTTATTAGACTGAGATATCACTATACCTTTTGTCCGATTTTATAATGATGAGAAAAACCTAATAATTGCTAAAAAATACTTTAAATATTTATTGTGAATTTTAGAAAATTTTTCATAATTTTATTTACTAAAAAAATGAGGCTTTTCATATTGTTTGGCTCAAATTTCACTTTAGTCATGACCTGGTAGTGCCATGTGGCGTCCGAGTGATCATAAGGCTTCCACATAAAACCCAGCACCTCACTCTAGGATCACCGCCTAGCTGGGCATTGATCCCTAGCTGGGGGACTAGATTGGCATTTGGTTGCTTGTTTTATAAGGGGTTGTGTTATGGTGTCTTGTTATATATTGTTATATTTTGTTATATATTGTTATAAATTAAGTCTCTCTTTTCATCACATGTCTTAATTAACTCACACATGGGTCGTGCATGGTATATGTGAAGTTTAATTAATTAATTTATTTAATATTAAAGAGAAAATACATTTCAAATTTGAGTTGAAAAATATCTTCACACATGTGTGAAGGGGACATTATCTTTAAATTGATTGGTTTGAAATTTTATATCTACAAAGTGATTGGCTTTGATAAAGAAGAATATCGCCACATGTGTGAGCTTTACTAATTACTTCTTTGCCCTTTAGCTTTTGTGGTTATTTACTCTAATACATTATTAAAAAAAACTAAGGGTATTTTTTGTAAGGTCATATTGGATACAATTGGAACAAAAACATGGGCCAAGGACAAAATGGTAAAGTGGCATAACTTAAGATGAGTGATAATGGTGTGAAATCTCATTCCTTTATCCTAGTAGTTAGATGGGGATGGGTGGCTAGGTATATTAGTCTCTCATGTGCCTTCGGATTAATGCATCAAGGGTGTTGATTGAATCCAAAGTTACACCCATGTTATAAAAGCACATCATGAGATCTCAAACCCTAACTATCTTAACTCTTGAACCATTTTGGAAAATTGTTGCTCCCCTCCTTTTAAAGTTTTGTGAGAGAAAATTGAAGAGAGAGAGCTTTTAGAGTTCTATTAATGGTGATCTTGATGGTGGTCCTCCTTTCTTGTGCTTAAGTCCATAGTGTGCATTTATCAAGGTAAACTCCATTGAATTATCTTTTCTCATAAGATCATATCCTTGGCATCTATAGTTGCTGGAGTTTTGAATTTAGAAAAGTTTCGTTGATATTAGAATCCCCATTTGATCATCTTTTTCATCATGCTTATTCATAGTGTGGTCTTTCATGAGTTATAGCCTATATGCATGAGAATCTATAATCATGCATAGTATCCCTTAATTACTTTGCTTCAAACCCATCAAATAATTTAGTCTCAAAGTGTCACTCTATTTTCAAAACTTTTTCATCACTTTTTTGCTTATAGGGGTTTATAATCTTTCCATACAAGACTGTTTTGGTGGTCTGAAGGACCACCGTGTGTAGTTTGGCCTTAACTCTCTTGTTCTTTATCCGATTCGATTCAAACCTTTTGCATTATGTTTTGGATGATAATGCCAGTGTGTTGAGATATTAAGATGTCATTTTAAGGTGTGTAATTTTATTTCATTTGGATTAGACACTCTTGTGAGGTTGAACCACTTTTGTACAATCCGAAGGGACAAAACTAAGTCCTTATAGGGCCCGATTGCGTGGCCCCGGCACAAGGGGTTTGAAACATGACTTATCCATTTTAATTTGGCATTCTAATTCCTTTTTTAGTTGATTTTATTCTTTAGAATTTTGTTTAAATTAGTTGCATGATGTATTTAAGCTTTGAGACATAGTTTATGTAATTTGTGCTATGAAAGTATAATTCATAAGCTAGTCTTGCATTATATATAATTGCCCCATAAGGGGTTGGTATTTGAGTTTATTTACAGTGGGGCTAGAAATGGTTGTAATTGTTATGTAAAAGGATTGTAACTTATTCACTTATCTTGGTTTTTAGCAAGTGGCTTGTTGAATGTGTCCATTTTACCCTGTTTTTTGGCTTGAAAATTTGTTTTAGTGTTTGTATCCACTTTCATCAAGTAAGTCCATCACCCATTGACTTCTTTCACCCTTCTTTCTATCTCTTCCCTCTTTAAACCATATTTTAAACTCCTCATTGACTTTACTTTGCTTTTCGTTTCATCATTATCTTCATTTCTCTCTTTGCTTTTTGCTTCTTTCACTCTTGAGCACTTGATTCGGGGTTGTCCTGAGATAATGCTCTAAGGTTTTAACTCTCGGATTGCTACTCTAACCATCAACTTGTATAGTGAAGTCGGGTCATAAGGCACTAGTATCTTACACTCGGTCACTTGGGTTGAGGTCATCCTGAGTTAGCTTTCTTTAGAATTCGAACCCTTGCTCTACTCTAACTATCGAGTCACACAGTGCTCGGGTCGTGAAAGGCTTTCATCTCTCTTTTTCCCTCTTTGTCTCTTACTTTTTTCTCTCTCTTGATTACATTTAGGGGGTTTTTTGGTTTAGTGACATAGTTATAGGCTTAGTTCTGTAACTCTACTTTCCAAACCATCCGGGTACCAAGGTTTTAAACCTGGTACTTTTCTTTTTCTTGAATAATACCTCTTAGGAGATGTTACACGGCGAGGCTGCCCAATTTTCTCTATGTTATCCCTTCATTTCCTTTTACTTTGTTTTCTTTATGTTCTTTTTCTTCTCATTTCTAAACTAAATTCTCATCTAGTTCTTATTCTTATTTTCTTCTTTTCCTCTCTCTTGCTTATTTCTCTTGTCACTCTACCCCAAAATTAGAGCCATTAACCCATAAAGCACATCAAAGAGGAGTACATTATATTTGGATTTCATTAGAAGTTTTCAAGTAAGATTTGAGGCAAAGTATTAAGTTTACAGAGGGGGCCAAATTCAACCGCATTGCTGGACAACCGGAGGGATTTCGGTCATTAATCTAAGAGGGCAATAGCCTGAGCTTATCCCATGAACTCAAACTGTAGTGAGGTAGGTGCTCGAATCCATCTCTTCATGGATTTTAAAATCCTCTTACAGTTGGACATATCTATCTGCACGTGGCACAGAGCCGCACACACGCTCATGAAGTCAAGGAGGTTGTTCGAGAGGGGTCAATTGAACTCGAGTCCCCGAGGGAGCTTGGGCGAGGTATATCCTGGCTCGACCAACCCGGAGACCTCCAGCAAGTGCGAAGCAGCCTGGCAGATGATATTGATAAGACACATTGATGTGTCAGACCATACCGACAGACATGGCAGGGTCGTATTGACTTGTTAGATGTCACTATAAACTGTGGTTGTTGAAATGTGATAAGCCAAGGATCCGAAGACAATACAACCAAGGCGATGTGCCAGCTCGCATTTGAAGACACTGCAAATGCTGCTAGCCCCATTCAGAACAGCTTCTAGCTGTGATTGTTCCATCATAATCAGATCTGAATAACTACAATACGACATGTGTCCAAATAAGAAACTGAAGGTAGCTGGAGGCCGCTGTTTCCATTGCCAATGGTGTCAGTTATTCATAGGGTTGTATCAACTGCATTAAAGAGAAATTAATAATTGTTGACTATCATTATTACAACATTAATGACATGACATTGGTCCAAGTGCCACTAGCGCAACCAAATGTCGCGCGGAACTCTGATGGTTTGAAATTCACACAAGATTTATAAGCTGTGCAGGTTCCTTTTTGCCTATAAATAGCTCCTTTTGCCTCAGGCTTAAGGTCCATATTTTTAGGAATTTTGAGCCTAGGCTATGCCCAAACTCCCTTGATCACAAGTTCAAGCTTAAGGTTCGATGAGGAATCCCCAAGGTGAGCCCATTTGAGCAACCCATATCCTTCCTAAACCTGTGAATCCAAACCTAAGCTTATTGCCCCTTCAAGCTATTCTATCAAACCAAAAGCGGTCTGGATAATCCGACTTTCTGAGCACTCTTCCTCCTATTTCTACTTACCCCATTAAAAAGTGAAAGCTCAGACTGCACAACCATTCGATCTAAATCGACACCGACTCTGGGCACCGGGCCTCAAGGCCCAACCAATAGTATCAATTTCTCTTTTCTTTCCTTTCATCTGTTACATTTATTCACTTTTAGTTATATTTATGTGTTTTACCTTTTTTCCTCATTTATGGCCCTATTTACTCCCTCTCTTTCTTTCTCTTTAGTATAGCTTTTTCTCCCCTATTCTCTTTACATTTGTCTTCTTATCTTCATAGTTTTATTTCCTTTTCCTAGATATTACATGCTTAGCTTAGGTAGCGGTTTAGATTTTATAGATTCCATGCTCTCTATCTTATTGTTCATTTTACATTTTATAGTTAGATTCTTCAGGCTTGTTTATCTTTATTTCCCTAGCATGCTAGTTTATTTGTGGCTATCCTCTCTTCTCCCTTTGCTAAATCTATTTTTTTGAAATCTCCTTTTTATCTTTAAACCTCTTTAAAAACCTTGTTGTTGAGTTCTAAGGTTGAGATGGGGGGACGCCCTCTTTGCCGGCGGTTTGAGAGGGATAAGGTCTTATAGCCCAACTCTCCCTCGGAATGTAATTTGATGGGACCCATTCTCTTCCAACTCTTTAATTTGTTTGTACCGGAAACCAAGGCAAGGGCAGAGTCCCTTGCCCGTATTTTCGAGTATAAAAACTCACATATTAGAATTTGCAGGACCTTACTAAAAGTATAAATAACGCGTTTTTGTGTAGACCGAGACAAGATGGAATTTAAGTGGTTTGTTCCGTCCTCAGATCTCATATGTAAAAAATACCACATTGCAATTTAAAATATGAAAATCGTTAAAGAGGTGGGACCGCTCAAATTATTGGTTTCGAATCATCACATATATAGGATCTTGTCTTCTTCTAAGGTTATCAGCAGCGCCAGTTGTAGAATCCACTTTTCTAGATCTTTAGAAAGCTCAAAGTTGATAAAATAATCACTAGACTACGCAATTTAAGCTAAAATAAAAAAATTAAAGAATTGTGAAGAGGAGGGAGACTTACCTAGGGACTCGAAACTTGCAGTTTGGGGCTCGGAAACCCGCCGTTCGCCCACCATCTCCTTTTGTTGAATACTTTTTATTGCTGAAATTGTTGTAATTTGATTTAGATGTCTTTGATTTGAAGTTCTAAAGTTGAATAAAGCCTTAGGGTTCCTATGGATGGGGTTTCCCTAAAGAATTCTAAGGAAAGAAGATGATTTTTTAAACGTTTTCAAGGCCTTATTGTGCTTCCTAGTTGTCCTATCAATTTTTGGAGGGTTTTTGGAACTTTTTCTTGTTTTTTAGGATTTTTTAGGGAATTTCTAGCTATTTTTCTAAATTTTTAGATTTTCTAAAGATTTTTCAAGTAATTTTCATGTCTTTCCACAATTTTTGAGGGGATATAGGTTTAGCTTAGGGGTAAGATGGTTGTTTTTAGGACTAATCCTATAGTTATAGTCTAAGTAGGATAGGGTTATTTTAGTCATTTTTTGAGTTATTCCTTTCAAGAACAGGCTTATTGAGTTTATCCAAGGGCACTCTAGAACGAATAGACCGCCTGAGTGCCCATTAGGTCATGCGAGGTACGGCGACTCGTGTGGCACCTAGGTTGCACGAGTTTTCAAGACTTGGCCTGGGCACAACCCGAGGAAGCTCGCGGCCAGGGACTGTTTGGTCATTTTGGCCAAACAATATTTCATGAGCCCTAACTTCCCTAAGGTGAGATAGATTTTTATGATTCTTGGATTGTTGGAAATATCTTGGGGTCTCCTACAGATTCAGATATTTTCGATTCGTTTTGATATAATTCGAATGGGTCTAAGTTTCGATTGGTTTTGATATAATTCGAATGGGTCTAAGTACTCTATGATTCATTAGGCGTAGTGTGGTCCTTAAGACTTTAAATCTACGGTTTCTAGAAATTCCCTTAGCTAGGATTTCTAAGTGGGTGTCCGACAAACATAATGTCATCTTGTGAGATATCATCCCCTTTACAAACCACCTAATCAAGGCCTGTTGTGTGCTTAAAAATTTCAAGCATACTTGACTCACCTTGTGATTCTTATCAAAATATTCTTAAGCTCTTAAAACCTTGAATCAATCCTGGTCTGCACTTTATAACGGAGAATAAATTGTTTTAAGCACCAAATCGCTATTTTCTACTACTGGGATCGATATTTTATGTTATTTGAGATTTCTAGGGTCAAATTGTTAGAATTACAAGTGCATGAAGTTAGGGTAAGTTGTTAAGAAAACAAGGATCAAAATGAAGAATGATCTTATTGTTTTCAAGGCACATCCAAGTGTCTACAAGTTGTTAAGAAAACAAGGATCAAAATGCTTGAGATGGTTTCTCTAGAAATTCTTGATTCTTTGTTTCGTAAATGTCAATGCGCGACCAAAAATCGACTTTTTTCTTCCCCTAAATTTTGAAGTGCAAACTAATAGGATTAAATTGTATTTATTAGAAAAGGAAGATGTATTGATCGGGCTGCAACCCTATTAAAGTAAGCAAAGCCTCACCTCAAAACTCACAAAAAATTACAGTTTTGGAGTGGTTGCTGTGAAAAGTTGCTTTGGTGGAAAAATGTTTGAAAACATTATGGTTCCAAATTAAATGAAAAACTAGAAAACTAACACAATCGAGGCCAAATTCGCCCTCATGTTTCCTATTATGGACACAAGGGGTTTTTATATATATATATACTGGGTACTGAGGAATTCCAATTCCAAAGACTTAAATCTCTATTACAATTTACATCAACCTAAATGCTAGGACAAACACCCTTGATTCAAGTCTTGAAGTCTATACATATAATAATCCTAAAAGACAAAAATACAGACAAAATGGAAATACATCAGTACCATAGGCATATGGGCCCGTATACTTGAAATATTTGCAGGGGTACTGTCCGTGGTCTGCTCCTTTTCAAATCGGGGCTTCAAGTGAGTGCATCAACAACTTTCTCTCTCTATATCAGATTTTTGCACCTTAGATAAGGAAATGGCAATATCAATGATATGTTTCTTAATCAACAACAGATACAATCACTCCTCTTGTCTTTCTACCATACAAAAAAATAGAAAGAGGGGTGCGACGCCACAAATCTCTCCTTCTCTCTCTTAATTCTCCTTTCTTATTGGAAAGTATGGGTTTTAATGGGCATCATGATCTGATAAGCATGAATTTCCATAGGCCCCATCCATTTGTGGACCATTTATCTTTGTCTTCCATGATTTGGCTCAGGATGATAAGCGTATATCTTTGTTTAAATTTGAATGCACTTGTAGGTGGCCTTGATAAACATGCCTTGGTTGGTCTCTGTCTTGCTTGATATTGAATTTGAACATGGTAGAGTTTACCATGTCATCACATGAGAAAATTAGTGAATTTGGTTACTCTTTATCCGTCATTCATTAGTCTGCTACTCACAACATTACCATGTCTTTGTATTTCTTCTGCTGCTTCTTGATGACGAGTCCATTGCCCATGAAACTTGAAGAGATAATAGAGGAATCAGAGATAAACACAATGGTCCAAACTTGACTTCAAATGGGTTGTGGACGAGAGCACTATGGTCCATCAGAGGTAACGCATATCTACAGAAAATTACAGCAGCAAATCCAAGGGTCGCGAGTACAAGCGTTTCCAATACATGGGATTATAGACCCTGGGGATATGATAATCTTATGGAGAGGACTACAACACATATCTCCACAAAATTTGGGCCCGAGCTCCCTGTATATTGGGAGATATCATCCACCATCGGTCAAGCTTTTGCACAATTTATATGACTGTTGTTGCTGCTCTTGCCACTTAAGAACAATATAATGCCACTCTTTTAAGGGTGATAGGGAATCGAGTAAGGAATCCAACGGTCTAAGTCTGATGTAAAAATTCCTCGTAGATAAAAAAAAAATTTAATTTTGGTGACTAGAAGTTATCTTGACTATTATCTGGCTAACGACGCATAAGCATTTGGCTGCCAATGGATATAGATGATGGGTTAAGCCAACTATGAAGGATGCAAAACTTTAGGGTGAGGGGTATAATGCCTTACATATAATCCCCTGAGAGTTTCAGGTCAATCCCTAAAATATCAAGTTTTGGGGTTGTCAGTTAAGGCATATCTTGACTGGCAAAGAATATCGATGATGGGTTAAGCCACCTCTAGATGATATCCAACTTGTATGATTCTTGGAGTAGAGGCATATAAGGCTTCATGGAATATATTTGCAAGGATACACCTCCTTGTGATATCATGTGACAAGGTTTTATTACACTCTTTTTGTCAAATATTTTATCTTAGCAAACAACGGATTTAAAAGACATATCGTACTGCATCAAACTCCTCCAAAATCATGTGAAGAGGTGACATGGCCATTTGGGAATATATGTATCCCAGAGCTTGTCTTGAATTGAGATGGCTTTATGGTCTCTTATCATTGATCATTAGCAAGATGTCGACACCCCGATTCCAATCGAAGAAGCTATAGAAGAACAAAGTACCCTGGGCAAACCACTCAGATACTTGAACCGCTCACACTCATATTAACCCATCCATAAACTAGCCGCCATGAGCCCCAAATAGTTCCACACAACCCAAAGTACTGAAGAAAAGCAAGACATGACAAATCAGGACCACCAAATTGAAGGCATTTTGAAAGTAAAAAGTCCCGACGTTAATGTCAATGGCATCAACGCAGCTCCCAATGGCGACACTAGGATGAAGATACAAAGGTGACACAAATGGGAAGAGAAGGTTCCAATGCCAATTGCCATTGGAATCAGTGCCCCTTAGATATGCACCATGCCTCTGACAATCAAAACAGGAAACAACCTAAATGTATGGCCCTTTAGTGTATGTCAGTACGGACTGACGCGTATCGACGAGTACTGACATGTCAGATGATAGTACAGAAGAGGCTGTCGACTTTGGATTCGTCAAGGATATGTCAAATTAGTAGCCGATCAGTTGATAGAGTCCAAGTGGTCGACTCACACCGTCACTGTTCAGAGAGGTGCAAAGGAAGTTGAAAATGCAACATATTCTGATCGGTCCATAGATTGTACACAAGAGCACCTAGAAGACAACATGTGATTTTTTTGTGAAGAGGCTCCAACTGGAACCAGCAGCAGTGCTAGTGGTGCTGGGCCTCTGACACTCTACCCAAAAAAATGTACTTGGGTCAAGTCACGTGATTAAAGAGTATTTAATTCTGTTGACTGCATTTAATGGTAATTAATGCGAATCTGGTGCCATTGCCAGTAGTGCCAAAGCAAGTCCAAAGGGCGACGGAAATTGAAGGGCCCAGATTGCACTAAAATCAATTCAATAGTGATTATGCGACTATTTTTCCTATAAATAAGGCACTTGACCTTGAGTCTCAAGGCCAATATTTTCATACCCTATGCGTAAGCTCTATCAGATCGAGCCCGAATAATACTTGAACTCTAATAGACTCAAAACCAAGCCTTTAACCAAGGCCTTTTACACTCTAATTTGAAGTAGATAGCCAAGCCTTTTGGATCCTCTTCCATCTATATTCATTTGCTCGTTTAAACTTGAAGGACTGTGATTGAACGTGCAACACTCTATTCTGAACCTACACTGACTCCGGGCACCATGCCTAGGGGCCCAACCTCAAGTATCATTTTTTTTTCTTTTCCTTCTCTGTTATTATCATTTATTAGCATCTTTTAATCTTATTTTTATGTTTATGTTGTTATTAATGAGTTCTATTTAATGCTTTATTTACATATTTATTGATATCTTTATTTCATTTATTGCTTTATGTCCCTCACCATTTTTAAAATTCATTCATTAAATCTCTCTCTTTCTTCAGTAAAACATCTTCAGAATCTCCCTTGAACTCTAAGGTTAAGGTGTGGGGGAATCCGGCTTTGCCGCCTGTTCAAGCTGGATACGGCCTTGTCGCCCGATTCTCCCCCATAATATAATTTGAGGGGCCCATTTTTCTATTAATTTTTGGACACGTTTGCACCCGAAACTAAGGTGCCAAGTTCCCTACTGTATTTTCAAGTATAAAGACAAGAATGAACATATTGAGATATCATGTGGAGAGACATATATGGCCTTAGGAGTATATGTTTCCTAGAGTCTGTCTCGAATTGAGATGGCTTGACACCTTTTATGATCGGTCGTTAGTCAAGGTGCACATACTTGATTGATGATGGATAAGAAAAGTATATCATACCACATGAAATTCCTCCAATATCATGTAGAGAGACGTATACTAGCCTTATGAGTATATGTATACTAGAATTAGGCTCAAATTATGATGGTTTGACATTCCCATTATCCTCGGACATTAGTTAGGGCATATATGGGTTGACTAATGATCATGACTCTTTAAGGCAAGTAAGGGCCTTCATATAATGAGTCCTAGGCATATCATGTCTGCATATCACATCATAAGTGATATGCCTATCTTTGCAAATATCTCTTAAACAATCAATATCCATTGTTTTCTTTGGTTTTATCCATCATCTGCTAGGATATCAATATGGCATCTGTTTGATGTCTATCCCATGGTCACGCCTTCAAATTCATTGGCACGTCGAAGTGTACTTGGTCTCACATGATGACCAAAAATATTAACATGGAGTAAGAAAACCTTTAAATCAAGAATCTCGACCTTGACCATTATGGTTAAAAAAAAGAGATTTCAAACAATAAGGATAACATATATTATAATACATCATCTAGACCATCCATTTTGCCCTAGAATAAGTGTTTGCGGATTTTCATGTACAAAAATACTACCATTATCAAGAGCAAAAAGAACAAAAGAAAGAAGACCTTTCGTTTCATACAAGGTGTTGATATTTTGTTACTTCTGAAATGGAATAATTTAAATCATCACAAAAACCGGATGTCAAAGTTATTCTTGTCTGGCTTCTGTTTCTATGATTACTAAGATCCAACTATTTTCTGTGATATGTTAATGGTGGGAATGGAGGGTGGGAAATACTGAGATCAAACTTCTTCATGTTTTGATTGTCCTTCTATGGCTATGGTTACATCCCTTGGAACCAAGCCTTTTGCATTATTTTCTTCTACCATGCTTTCATCTGTAATCTTGACATTGATGTTATTTTCTTTCACTGGGAAATCATGTATTGTGTCATTCGCTTCAACCTTGATCTCGACATTGGTGCTATTTTCTTTCACTGGGCAATCGTGTAGGCCATCATTTGCTTTCACCTTGCCATCCTTTGCTTTGGCCCACAACACAAAGTAAAGTCCAAAAATAACCAGAGCTGCGCCTAATATGCTGCATAGTTGTAAACACAAAGCTTAGCTTAGATTAAGCTACAATAGTATAACCAAGCATTAGTTGTTCTATAGGTGATCTTAGGACCAAATATCATTCTTAGAATGTTATTTTTTGGGTTATTTAGGCTATAGGGTTTCTAATATAGATTATTTTAATTTTTTAGGTAATGATATTTGCTTTTCGTGTAGTAAAACATGAGTTTCAATAATTCAAAGTTTTTGGATTTTAGTGTAAAGAAACTCATTAATATGTTTGATGAAAATGAATTTAGAAAAGTATTGTTTAAGATAAAAATTGCCTAAACATGCTATGTACTTATGCCATAAACATATTTCTAGGTATGTTCTTCATACTTATCTAATGGAAAATAAAGGAGATACAAGTTGAGCTTTCTTTTGTTTTTTTTAGCTTTCTTAGTTAACTTATATGCATGAACATCACATGCTATTTGGTGGATTATTTAACAGATGCTGTCGTGACCAACCTGGAATGGAATTGTGGCACCTCGTCATCTTGACCAACTAGCCTTGAGCTCATTTCTAATAGGATTAATATTTAAAAAATATAAAATGTAATACAAAACAATCCAACAATTTTTAATTATATTGACTGGCCAAAATTGGTCAAATATTGATTTTGATGAGTTTTTAACCAAATCTCAGTTCTGCATCAAATTGAACCGGCTCAGACACTAGTCGTTGGCTTGACATTGGTATGCTTTCAAATAAGGTAAATTTCTCTTAGTATTTTTTTGAGTTTTATTTTTTGATTTTCACTTCCAAGGTCCTTTTTGAAATTTAAAGAGTTTTTATATTTCATATTTTGTACTCATGTACCACTTTTAAAGAATATGTTTTGATTTTATTTTTCTACATATAAAATAAATTGATTTTGATGAGTTTTTGACCAAATCTCATTTCTGCATCAAATTGGACCGGCTCAGACACAAGTCGTTGGCCTGACATTGATATGCTTTCAACTGAGGTAAATTTCTCTTAGTATTTTTTTGAGTTTTATTTTTTGATTTTCACTTCCAAGGTCCTTTTTGAAATTTAAAGAGTTTTTATATTTCATATTTTGTACTCATGTACCACTTTTAAAGAATATTGTATATTTTGATTTTATTTTTCTACAAATAAAATAAAGCTCGAATTTGGGGCATCCATACTTCTCACTATCACCCACCTATTAAAATAAAAATAAACTAAAAAAGAATAACCAAAATACATGTGAATATTTTGGGAGTATTTTGATTATTTTTTATATTTTATATAGGTATATGACGGTGAAAATTGTGGACACCCATATTCTAATGCTGGAAAATAACATCAGATCATTTCAAGTGAAATTCACCTTCCCACATGAGTGTCTACGTGAAGAAGTACGGGCTCTAGGATGGCCACTACCACCGTGCTAACAGGATTGAATGTTGCTGCAAAAACCGGGCCTTTCTTTCTAATACACCAAGTTTGAACCAAGTTCCCTATTCCAGTGCACAGTACTCCCTGCATGTAACAAAATTCTACAGAAATTTAGTCACAATAATTTAACGGTTTCCCCCAAGCCCCCCCCAAAAAAAAAAAAAAAAAAAAAAGAAAATGAAAAAAGAAAAACAACAACGGAGAGAGAAGTAGATTATTACACTGTAGGTATAGGAAAAGAGGCTCAAGTTCCATTCCAATCTCCAATCCTTGGGTTTGTTCATGAATAATGAAATTATAGAGCATTGGATTGTACCCATGAAGCACATCAATGCGGTGAGCGATAAGTTTGCAGGATAATCTTTGAAAGCAGCTGCCTGTAATAATCAATGGAGAAATTAAAAAAAGTGGGGGACAGAAGAAATATGCTCATACAAGCGAAGGAGAGCTCCTAAAAAAAATGAAGCATCATAATGAAATGCCACAATCTGTGTTTGAAAATGCAGCTTGGGGTCCCCAGGCGGCTCTAGCAACAACTAAAGTCAAGTGGCATAAAAGAAATTGAATAATACATGGATAGAAACATTGGTACTTCCCTCTAAATTTCTATTTTATTTGAAAATAAATTTGAATTGGAATTTTGTAGAATATAATATTTTCTATTCTGAATTATTTAATGAAAAATATTTAAGTAGATTTTAATTAAAACTATATATAAAATTATAAATAGTAGAATATAAATCTAAAATAGATCAAAAAAATACTTCCTAAAAGGATAAAAAAATGGTACAATTTTTTAAATAGAATTTTAAAATATAAAAATTAGCTGGTCTAAATTCATTTTTAAGATGTAATGTTTTCCGGCACACATAATTCTCCCCCTTTTTTTTTTTTTGTTAAATAACTAGTTTGGTAGGTCATTACCTGAGATTTTTGAGTCTGAAAAATACTTCTAGATAATGTTTTTTATACCAAAGGGAGTAAACAGATAATATATTCCTTCGGACCATATAACTTTTTTTTTTTTTTATGAAAGAGAGAACTTGTCTTATTCTCCTATCTTGTGTTGTCATGGCCGACAGGATGGATGAAACATAAAACGAAAAAGGGCCACTAGGGGGTTGTTGTTGTAATTTTTGTTAAAGCTACACTCACATGGTAATATAAGAAAAAAAAAAAAGGTGTCCGTACGTACGTAAAAAGCAGAGGAAATAAATATGAAACTAACGCATGCACAGAAATAAATAAATGACATGATGCAGTACGGTAGCAGCATCACCTGATACATTATCCATGCCGACCAACTTGTAATGCTTATTATACACAAAATTGAACCCAAAATCCAATTCTTTTGTGAGGCAATAGATGAATGGGGGGTATCCAGAAGCTTGAGAATGGCTTTTGGTGCTTTCAAGAAGCTGGAGATGTTAAGGGTATAACCCTTGTATAATGTGATCATCATTGCACCTCCTACACATAGAAAAATGCCTACAACCTTTGCTTGCCCTGTCCTCTTCTTTAATTGCAGCTTCTCCATTCTAGAAAGAGGGATAGAGAGAGCGAGAGAGAGAGTTAGAGATGAATTATGGAATTATTAAATTACAAAATCAAGAGAATTCCAAATGGAGAAAGGATGGCTCTGTTTGACATCCTAGTGTTCATACTAAGCATATTTCTATTTGGCTTTATGGACAATCTTGTATTAAAAAAAAACAATAATATTAATTTAGTGAAAGAACATACAATTTTTTTTCTCTTTTTTTTTTGAAGGTGTCATTTTTTTTGAAGGTGTCATTTTTTTTTTTCTGAAGGTGTCATTTTTTTCATTTTTTCTTCATTGTGGTTTTTATTTTTGAAAACCACAATGTGGCCACTAGGTATGGGGGTCCTACTACCACGGCCCAGCCCCTTTCCTACAACGTGCAACTTTCTGGACATAGATGCAGGAATGAAAAATTCCTTCTTGCCTGAAGTGAAAACTGGGACACAGTGGTCGCATGTTGCTGATAAGTTAGATTTTGTTCCTTAAGATGCCAAGCAAATAGTGACTTACCAAGCAGGCAAGCCACTCATTCAAAAATTGAAAACCACAACGTGGTGATTAGGTATGGGGGGTCCCATTACCACGACCCAGCCCCTTTCCTACAGCATGCAACTTTCTTGACATAGATGAAGGAATGAAAATATTCCTTCTTTTCGCGTAAAGTGAAAACAGGGGCACAGTGGCCGAATATTGCTGATAAGGTAGATTTTGTTCCTTAAGATGCCAAGCAAATAGTAACTTACCATGTAGGCAAGCCGCTCATTCGGGGATTGAAATCCACAACGTGGTAAATAGGTATGGGGTCCTATCACCATGACCCAGCCCCTTTCCTACAACATGCAACTTTTTAGACATAGATGAAGGAAAATATTCCTTCTTTTCGCCTAATGCGAAAACTGGATCATGATGGCCGCATGTTGCTGATAAGTTAGATTTTGTTCTTTAAGGTGCCAAGCAACTAGTGACTTACCAAGCAGGCAAGCCACTCGTTCATGCATAAGTTTTATGGCAGACTTTTTACTAAAGCCTTTGTCCAAACAGGGGTTAAGAAAGCAGAGAAAACTCGAGCAGAAGAAACTCATTGATTTACCTGAAAATAACCGCAAGGACAGAGATAATTACAGGAATGAGATTGGAGAGTGTGGCGTAAAATGTAGAGGAAGTGTAACCAAGTCCTGTGATGTAACTTATTGGCGTGATAGTGTTTCTGCAAGTATTATTAATGAGTACAATCCAACATTCAAGAAAAATATCAATACGAACTATCAAAACATAACATTTAACAAAATAATAAGACAGTGCAAAGCTCACCCTAATAGTCCAAGCAAGAAGATCTGCAAGGTTTGTTTTAATCGTAGCGGAGGACGTTTTTCCCTGCAATAAACATGTTAGTTTCTGATAGTGAGAATGATAATTGTACACACACGCACACAGAGAGAAAGAAAGAGACGGTACCTCTCATAAAAATAGGCAAGTGGGGCTAGAGTCAAGGTAGCCAGTGCAGCGCGATAAGTAACAAAAGCGTAAGTATTCATTCCTTGAGCGAGGGCGGCCTTGGTGATGAGGAACATACCAGCGAAGGAGACGCGCACGAGGATTTGCGAGATAGCAGGGCCATAGATTGCCATCTTTCTCTATCAATCTCCTTCAATCCTAAGGTGTAAAACCAGTCTAAGAAACTGGGTTGTCTAATGGTACTACCCTTCATGCAGTTTAAATAGGCAGTCACAGGATGCTTCTTAGAAATTGTAGTGGACCCTTTTTTATTAAATAGAGGGAAACGTTTCAATGGGTAGTGGGCCCTTTTGTTAAATAGAGGGAAATGGAGTCATACGTATAAAGTGTTTGAGACGAAAATACATAATAAAAATAGTAGTTTATAAGGAAATTTAGATTGTTCTGGTAGTTTTATTATTTGTTAGATTGTTTTGTTTGTAAATCTTTATAATCAAAGGATGTCATTTGGCATGTATAATTATCTCTGATCTTATTTGGCATGTATAATTATCTCTTTTTGGGTCAATAAATGAATATTGATTCTCCAAAAACTTAACATGTATAATTATCTCTGATCTTATTTGACATGTATAATTATCTCTTTTTGGGTCAATAAATGAATATTGATTCTCCAAAAACTTAACATGTTCATTGTATTCAGGCATATACAAAAGTGTCAAGAGAAAGCAATAGATAGTTACACACGCGGCTCTATAGCTTTCCACTTTTTCCTCCATCTGATATCTTCTGCCCCTTTCAGTCAAAGTCAAGAATTTTTCTCTCATAATCTAACCTAATGTTTTATCGAATTGCCTATCTATGCCGGCTCGATCTTTCGAACACTGAATTCGTCAACTATCTCTCTCTCACCCACCTGCTTCAAAGCTCATGAATGAACCCCAATTCTCTCCTAATGCATCCGTTAAAAGGCGCCATCTCCTCAAGAATAGAATTTAAGGATGCACCAGAGATTTTAAGCCCATTGTCAGTGATAAAGCAGCAACCATAAAGGCAAAGACTTTCAGTTCATTACAAATGTGTGCAATCACTGATGAAGCAAATGTACTACAAAGTTCTTGGCATAGAAGCTCCCAACCTCTTGCAAATAAAGATGGGTTATGACGTTAAAGATGTGGCTGAGTTTTACATTGCCTTGTGACGTTAAGAGGGTAGCTTCTCTATCTCCCCAACCATACAAAACCAGAAGACCTATAATTTTCTGCATAAAACATTAATGAAGAAAGAGGAAGCCATATCCTTTGTTCAACGTTTTTTTTATTTTTAATTTCCTGCAACTTGTCAATGAATCCAAGAGCCAATTCTCCAGGCAAAGTCTTTCCATGGCAAATTCACCTAGGCAAATTGATCATTCACCTGTTCAAATTGATCAACGCGATCTAAACTGGTCCAACTCGAAACCCACTCCTTTACTATCAACAAAAGTGGTCGAAAGGTCCTGCAATGAGCAATAACCAGCAAGCCGTTGAAAACATATATCCAAAAGCTAAAACCATACATATTTAACCAGTGTATCGGGACTTGGCAATGCAGGGCCCGAGTTTCTCCGAGGTGTGTGTACAATCGGGGGTATTAAAATTTAAAAAAAAATACAAAAAATTGTAAAATATGTGGGATTGATCTATAGTTTTCTTGTGTATGCTTTATATGTTTTTGGCTTAGTGTTTTTTGCCGCAAATCCCTATTTTTATATTTCCCATTTTCTTGGATTTTTTTAAATGCCCCAAATTATAGTACTTTTTAAGCTTAATTGAATTCCGAAATATTTTTCTTGTTTTATTTTTATTTTAATACATTTATTTTTTATTTTTTTGATCTTTTTTCTTCATTTTTTTCAATTTATTTAGGGGAATTTAACAATACACCCATGAGATAAGTGGAATGGGCCTCAGAGCATAGGAATGAACAAAGCAGAAAGACGGACACAAATATACATATAGGGGAAGATTTACATGGAAAATAAGGTTGAAATATGATTTTGAGCTAGAGAAAAACGAACGAAAAATCTAGGTTCATCATCTTTGTTACCTAAACACCTAAGTTTTTTAGCACATACATGCCAACAAGTCATACCATTAGACACGGGGGTGTTAGAAACATTTTTAGCATGATACCATTAGACACGGGGGTGTTAGAAACATTTTTCATAGAATATTGTTGGCCGATACATAGTAGGCTCACCGAATTAGAGCCCTTTCTCATGAATGCGGATGCGCTCAGTGGAACAAACATGAATATATGAGACACAAAAATTATGTCAACGTAAATGTGTGTGTATGAGTGGAAAAAACATACAAATTAAAGCAAATAACTTATTGGCATCAAGATTTATGTTGTTCATCTTTTCAGGTTACGTTTAAGGGAGAAAAAGACAAATTCATTATTAACTCAACAATTACAATAGTCTTCTAAGAAACAAACTTTATCGGGCTCATTGATTTCTTTTAAAGACTTTCTGTCTAGGTTTTCCTCTTTGAGGTTCTTTTCTATCTCAAAGACTTCTTTTCTTTCTAGAGGCTTTTCTCTCTAAAAGAAAATGTTATCTCTTTCTCTCCCTTCTCATTTTTCTTCTCTGCAAAAGAAACCTTTATGTATTTTTCAATACACCAAAAAGAGTCTGCCGGATCAAGGGAGGAGCGCTCAAACATTGCCCAAGAGAGATGGCCTTGGTTGAAACCCACGAGCGCACAAATCTTTTTCAAGAGAGGAGCACATAGGTTTTGGTTAAAACACCACAATAGGCCCATCACATGATTGCTTTTATAATAGGTAAATGGGATAATGACCAATATGGAAAGAGTATCCTACACTTTCTAAAAAGGTGGCTCATCTCTATCTCTTTTTCAGTAAGAGATAAAAGGAAATACTACCCATATCAATCATATGAGACACCCCAAATTTTATGGGATCATGCTTTATAACAAGTCATATTTTCATCTTTCCAAAACTACCCATATAGAAAAATAATTTTCATTGGTGTCCCTCCCTCATGGGATGGGATACCCAACAATCTCCCCCTCCGATCCTAGGAGGGTGGTTTCCTTCGTATATTAACTAGATGCTCAGATGGCACGCATGCTACCCGTGTTTCTATATGACTCTTGCTTGTCTTTAGACAAGAACTTCGTATCACATCCGACACTCTCCTGTCGGTATAGATTTCCCTAGTTGCGACAATTTCTCACCTTTCTGAGCTTGGATTACCATACAACAACCCCCCTACAAAAGTATCAAGTATCTCGAGATTGACTTCTTAGAGTTTATTTCTCCAGTGATGCCTTCATCTGTGTACCCATGTAATACAGGTTTTCCTCCCCTAAAGCAAAAACACATTTTGGATGTTCCTCTAAGATACCTAAATATCCAATTGATTGTTGCCCAGTGTTTCTTGTTAAGATTAGCGATGAATCTACTCACCATGCTTATGCTGCGTGTGCTTCCTAAAGCTGACCCATGGGGATCTTTCTGTATATTTTCCTTCTTCCTCTTTGTTGAAAGGATCTGCCTGGTATTTAACTCCCGCGCCTTCTTGCCTTTCGGCAACTTTAACGACTGATAGGTGTGATTCTTATATAAGGATTTGTTCTCATCTTACATAACTTTATCCCATACCCCTTTGTATTTGTCGGCCTCAACTTCTTGGTAGATTTTTAGTACCCCTTTTAGTGTATAGGATATACTGTGATGTGGGGTAATTGGAAGAGGGTTTATGTCCCCCTAAAGGACCTTCTCGATTCAACTGTAGGCAGTACTTTTTGGATAGGCTGCTCTCCTTGCTCCTCATCACTCCGAATTGACATGTCAAATTCTTTGGACCCATCGTCGCGTTTAACTTCTCCCCCATCTTCATTTACCATGATGGGAGTAAATATTACTAGTTCTGGGCCATTGAAAATTTGTGGCTTTGAGACCTTTTTCACGTCTTCAATAGTATGGTCTTCTTGAAAGACCACAGTTATACCCTTGATCACCTTCTTGTTCTCAAGTCCACATCTTATAGCTAAACTCTTTATCTGAGTACTCTACAGAGATGCATAGGAATGCTTTCTCATTCAATTTGGATCTTTGTTCTTTGGGCACATGCACCTTCTTTGAACACCATCAAGTGTAAATGAGAGATATCTTTTTCTGTCCAAACTCTCTCTGAGATCTAACCAATCTAGAGTAAACCACATGGATTGATTTATTAGGTAGTATGTTGTGAGGACTGCTTCACCCCAATACAACTTGGTGGTGGATGACATACTCCTAACTCTGAGAACCTTTAGTAGCTTGTGTATTTCCCTTTCCACTTTAGCATGGAAATCCAAAAAGATCTCAAAAACTTGATCTTTCCTTTTCACTCACATCTTTCATGAAGCATCATCGATGATGGGGACAAGGTATGATGTGCCACCAAACAACTTGACATCCATGGGACCACACACCAGATCTGGGATTTTCTTAAAGCCCTTTGGAGAAAAAGGCTCTACGTTGTTTGTCTAGCAAACAGTGGTCACATGGGGTTAGAGATGCACACATCTCCCTTCCCCACTATCTTTTGAGGAACCGCAGTTCTCCATCTTTATAGAGCCAAAATCTTCAGCTCTGTAAGAAGCAAAATAACATCTTTGTAGAGTAACATTAAACAATGCTCTGGTATCCACAACCCAATCCGAGTTGCATGATTCACCACAGTTTTTGACCACATCAACATTTGTAGTCACTGCAGTGGTTTCCTGCCATCCTGACATTGTCCTCATTCCGCTATTTCTTGAGCTTCTACCAATCTTTCTTGATGCTTCATTCCCTGCCACAATGAAAACATGTGATTTCTTTTCTTATCTTCGATCTAGCTGTATCATTTGTATGATGTGAAATATTTTTTTTTAGAAAATCATTATATGAAACATAAATATATTTCCTAATGAGATAAGGATTTTTATTTGTTATAGGATTCATAATATTTATATATATGAAATGAGGGAGAAAGGAATATGTGTGACCTATTTCATTTACCTTACAAGAAAGGTGAATTTCCTCTAGAGAGAGGCAAGGGCCTCCTACATAGAAAGGGAAGAGCCTTTAAAGGAATCTCTAGAGGGAGAAGTGAGCTTCCAGCGAGAGAAATGGTTTGTCTGCACCTTGCGTAAAGAGAAATGTTTATTTTTTGAAGAGAAGCAGTTTCATAAATATTTGTGGGGTATCTCCTTTCTAGAGTGAAAGTTGATTTCTCATTGCTGTTGCATCTATATCTAGTGTATTCTGTAATGTTTATCAGAAGTAAAGGGAATCAAGATTGACATGTAATATTGGCCGAGAGAGTTGTTTCAATGGTTGTTCAACTGGGTATTGTCGATGGTTAGTAAAACACCTTTTAAATCCTAAAATCTGTGATGTACTATTATCGATATAGTGGATTTCAATTTGCCATGCCAATGGATGTATCCCTTTGTGATGCGTAAAATACTGATGTTCGTTTTGCATTATTTTTTCCTGCTTTATTTGTCATGGTTATTGCCAACTGTATTTTTCTCTCTCTTTATTTGCGCATCAGGCTTTAGGGTTTCTCTGGACAACCACTATATGGGTTATTAGAAGAAGAGTATCTCATAAAAAATTAATATATTCCACAATATTATTTCTAGTTGTTTACTACGCACCATATATTATGAATAATATTATTTAGTTTTTTGTTATGATAGTGTAGCGTAGGCCTAATATAACACCGATTAGAAAGTACGATGTTGTTCACGTGGAAGGATCTAAAATTGCAAGAGGAATACTCAGAAGAACATAGATGGAAGTAGTGAGTAAAGATATGGTGATTTATGGTCTTGTTGAAGATATAGCCTATGATAGAGCAGCCAACCTCAAATAGTTGGGATAAGACTTAGATGATGATGATCAATTTTTTGTTGTGATAAAGAGAGATCTTTTCTTTTTCTATCCACCCTTGGTAAATGGTGCGGGATCTTATAAAGTTACACTGAATTAAGTAAAATCGACTTTTCAAAAAGATAAATTTATCGCTGAAATTGCCCACAAGTTTATCCATTATAATTTTGTGATCGACATTATAGTTTATCTATTATAATTTGGTGATTGACACCATCAACTGCTATAATCTAAAAGAATGGAGAAAGCCAATTTTTCCACTAAGACACCCATGGCCTAATTTGCGCATTATGTGTTTCATACTACATTTATACAATTATATACCTCTAAACTCCAACGTCATAACCCATCTTTATTTGCAAGAAGTTTGGAAGCATCTATGCTAAGGGTTTTGTAGTACCTTTGTTTTAATTGCTTGGTTGTAAGAAGGTTTTGGTGATAGAACATGCCTCTTTAAGACATAGGTTTCGGATTAAAAATGAAAATATTGATCAATTCTTTAGTATAATATGATAATATTGTTCAATTCTTTACTATAATCTGCCTCTTTTGTATTAAGGTTTTGAATTGAGTATTATTTTCTTGATCAACTTTTTGACCAAAAAAAAAAAGAGAGAGAAAAAAAAAGATCTTAGTTAGGTTATTGTCTTATGGTGGCCACACACACATTTGCACTTGGCTTTTGGAATATTTGGCTTGAAAAGTTGATGCATCAATTAATCATTCTTTACATTTATTCATTATGCCTTATGATAGTGGTGTCATAAAGCCCAGTCTCGTACGTCGTACCTCTTTGTAAGGAACTCAACAACTTCATCTTTTACCCTTTATAGAATAAGGAATATCAAGGATTGCTCCACCATTTGGGCGATGCATTTCAACATATGCTTCCCCGGGGCACAAAATATCCATAGATGTTAAGCGACGGTCCCTCTGAAAATGAAAAAATATCAATGGCATATAAATTTTCTTAAAAAAATCATCACTCTTAATTTTTAAAATTTATTTTTTACATGTTATTGTTCTCCATGTTTACATGCACCCGAAAGATTAAATCCAAAATCTATCTCAAGAATAGATTTTGAGTAGGAGATGCATATGTGCATACGAGTCATAAGACACATAGAAACGATGTCCCTTTCACTATTTTCCAACCCACGACGAGCGCAGCAAAACCACATGGAAACCACGATGGGGCCGAAGTGCTGCCCATTCGGTCCATCCTCGAATACCTTGCGCCTGCGTGTGAACAAAGGGTAAAAGGAAATTATATGGGCGCAAAAATATTCCATTATCCTGATTCAATCCCCACTAACAATGAAGTGGAGGGCCTTGGATTAGTTGAGTACCATCAAGTAGGCGATCGACCCCGAGGGGCTCCTCACCACATGATCGAATATGGCTTTGCCAACGAGAAATTACATTGGCGAATTTATTCCACCATCCCCCACCACTAACAATGTAATGGAAGGCCCTTGTAAGTGCAATATTTCTTACTGATATATGCCACCTAAATTGGCTCCCGCATGTAATCATTCTATAAATGGGGTGGTTTGTATAAGGTTGCAACTTTAAATAATGGTGCACCTCCAAATTTAACCCTACAGTGTAATTTTGGTGTCAAAAAAATCTTACGATGCCCTGGAAATCCGTTTCATCTCTAATTATGAAATTATATCTGATTATGAAATTCTAAATTTTAAAAATGATTGAAATCAAATAGATCTATAACCATATAAAAATCTTGAAAATGGATCGTCCAGATAATGTGTTGATGCGCTTTTTTAGACTCAAAATCTTCCTTTTTTGCGAGATGATCAAATAGAGGGTTTCCCAACATCGGTGGCATCCCTTTCCGATGATTAATGAAGTGCACATTAATTCTACAATTTAAGATTGCGGCCTTATATAAACTTTTTCCTTCTGTAAATGGTTTGAGATTCCATTCCATGACAGAAGGAGCCCTAGAAGATGATCGGCTCTTATGTTTGATTTAATGCCTAACAGAGGGATCGCCCTTTTTGCAGAAAAAATGGGAGAGCTAGATTGAAACATAAGGTCCCTCAATCTGAGAGCTCATATATTTCAGACCGTTCTTCGTTGGTGATACAAGCTTAGAACATAGTCAAAAAATCCTGCGCTCCGATTAGAGCATCACCCAAATTTACTTCCATGGGTAAAACTCTGTATAGGAGTAGGACTCCAAATTTCGGAATGCTCCAATCTTCTCAACCTAGTGAACAATTTTAAAAGAAAATAGTTCATAACACTCTGTAATCGCCTCCAAAAAAAAAAAAAGAAAAAAAAAAGGGCCTCATATTGAATAGAGATAGTTCAATTTGGAATAAAAAGGTCTAAGTAGGAACTCGAAATTATTGTATTTTTTTGTTTCTGATTAGTTGTGGAGATTATAATTAAGAGATTTTTTTGTTTTGGAGTAAATAAAAGATAAAAAATATAGAATAAGACAATTTACCTTTTAAGGAGATCACAAACACATTTCACTATTAGATTTGAAATCAGCACTAGTTGGCATGCCATTGATGAACTCATATTTAAAAATGTTTTTTCTCGATGAATCTTACGCGTTGCTTCTCCAATGCTAAGGGTAATAGCTTCATTGTGGCAAATGGTAAAAAGTCTTCCAGAAGCTAATGATGCTGCTGACGGCCATTGTTAAGAATGGAGTTTCTGTTTCCTTTTTGCTTGTTTCTAACGATTTGATTCCATTGCAACCTCATGCTTTTGAAGTATCTTATTAATAAAGTCCATAATATTCGTCTTAAACAAATGGTAAATATTTTATCAGACTATTCCCTTGGAACACCCCTTTACTTAGGTCATTTACACCGAAGGATCAAGTGTACAATATGTACTCCTTCGCTTGTACTCCACTACACGAAGGTCCTAAATCCCAACGATGAAAATTGGGGAACAAATATGATGGACCCACTTTTGGAGCTGCGCATGCCCGGTTTTTTTCCCAAAAAACAAGAAAAGAAAAAAAAGAGGTGGTTACTTTGTTGTATGCTGCATAAAGTTAGTGCCTATTGACCTTTACTATTTGAAGGCGACCTCCTCAACCGGGTGAAAAAGGTTAGGTAACCACTTTCAAAATTTTGCAAGTAAGAATATAATATAAAATATCAAACATTAACTATTTCTTATTAAATGTTAATTATGTAAAGGATTATCTACAATCGAGTGAACTGTACAGTTAAAAATGAAAAACTAGTAAGCATAAATAGATAAGGGACTGTATATTATGAGACTGTTTATCTTTGTATCAAAGATGTCACAATTATTATAATCATTTGATGTAAATTTGATGGCTTAGGTACATCTTCGAAAAAATTTCATTTTATTTTTTGGCCTAATCAATGGAATAAATGTAAGTGCTTTTTTTCACATCAAATGGGTAAGATTAATTGTGATGTACTAAATGTAAAAAGTCTCATTTTTTTTTTTTGATGTACTAAATATAAAAGGGTCTCATTATATACTTTTCTAATAGGTAAAGTTGTGAGAAATAAGAATAAAATAAACTCTGAAACTCCATCATGATGTGACTGCCTTTTAACATCTAATGCGTGCCAGCAAACACATCTCTAGCCACCCAATCGGCAAATCAGTTCCCTTCTATATTTATATGCAAAATATCGTTTTGTTTCTACTATCATGATTTTTTAATGAAAAAAGTATATATAAGGGAATTGCCGGAATGCATATTTGAGTTAGTTGGACTGTGGTGATTGAAAGATAGTTTGACGGTAGTCATTGAAACACTATCTTGAACGATGGATAGCTCATGCAGGCGAGTACGGTTGCATAGTAATCACGTCTTTATTTCTATTTTTCAGTAATTCATTGGGAAAGATTGACCCTACTTATTTTTTTCAAATAGTTTTGAAGCTAGTTTTTGAAATCTAATTTATCTTTTAAATTTTTTATAATTCATCAACATCAGACATCAACACCCAAGAAACTCTACTATTTGAGTTGTACCAGGAAATAACATTAGCTGAAGCCTCCCTATGATCACTTTATTATTGCTATCAGATAAGCACAATGCTCTAAGAGTTTGGCTTTGTTGATTGTGCATGCACCAGAAAGGCAGAGGAAGATAAAATCATATTCCCAAGGTCATCCTATCACAGTCCCCCCAACAATGCTTGTTTAGGGTTGTCTGTAATGATAGCATCAAAATTGAGTTTGATCCAGCCACTTGGTGGTGGTTGCCATTCTCGAATTTTTTTGTCCTAATCAAATAATAAAGGATGAAATTTTTATAGGTCTTAGGTTTTATGAAAGCAAAATAAAGCCTCATATCAGATCCTCATCCAGAAATTACTTTCAACGATAGAAATCTCCACGATAGATCTACAATCAATTTCCAACACCGACAATAAGATTTCAAATTCAAAAAATAGTACTGATCTTGATATCAGAAAGGCACAAGGTTTTAAGAGTTTGGCTTCGTTCAGTTAACATTCAAAAAACCAAAAAAAAAAGAGTGTTTGGCTTCCTTGATTGTGCATCCACCATAAGGGCAGATGAAGAGAAAATTATATTCCCAAGCTCATCCCACAAGAGGCCCCCAACCATTGAGTTTGATTATTCACTTGGGAGTGGTTGCAATTCTTGAGTTCGTTTTTCTCCCTTATCAAATAAAAAAATAAGCAATATATTTTTTACACGTGGGGTTTATACAAGGGAGTGGCTTTACGAAAAAAAAGCAGTGCTGACCTTCAAATAGTGCAAGAAAATATTGCTCTGGTACCGGAAACAATTAGAATGGCTTGACAACGTGTTTCTCGTTACAAGATTTAAGTTCCAAACATGGCGTAGATCCAGTAATTCTACAAGTCCAAATGATATGCTGTAATATGTATTATTTTAAAATTTGAACTTTTTTTTTTAGATTTATAACTCGTCAAGGTTGACATGCTCAATTTGATTGGTTTTGGACATTAAGAGCAAACTTTTATATTGACCTTAATGGTGCAACCATATATATATAATTTCAAGTGATTTGGATTTGTATAAAAAAAGCTGAGGTTAGTCCACTAGCTCATATAAACATATGAGCCCAACGGTTCATATTGAATCTAGGTAGATCTGACGATCATGGATGTCCGTAGTGTTTGAATTTTAATTTTTTTCTACAAATCCAAATCACTCGAAATTTTAAGAGTGTGTTCTTCAAAAAAAGTCGAATCTATGAAAAATATCAAAAACATATTTTATATGAAATAAATTGACCAAATACTACCGAAAAATTTCAAGAGAATTTTGGTCAATTTTTATTTCACGAATTATTTTTTTTATATTTTTATTAGGTGCACCTTGATGAGAAGAATACACGCCTAAAATTTCAAGTGATTTGCACTTGTAAAAAAAAAAAAATTAAAATTCCAAAACTTTCGGACAATCGTGAACATCAAATCGGCCCAGATTTGATCTGGGCCGTTGGGCGTTTACCATTGCGGTACGCACATGGGCGTACAAGAACTTTTTCCATATATATAGGAAGATACTACGAAACGCCTATGGGTGAAAATAAACAGTATTTTCGCCCGTAGGCTCGACGTCATCTGATTTTTTTGGACGGTGGAGATTAAAGACTGTCACGAATATAACATGTTCATGACATGATTCTTTTCACACAAATTTGATGCAAAAACTATACAGTAACTGCTATGGCCCCCGTACGTTCATGGAGGTTTTTAGGCAAAACCAGGCGAAACACTACAACAATTCGCCTATAAGCGTTTTTAATACTTTTCCATATATATATATATATATATATATATATATATATATA
>NW_006499159.1:1165232-1188620 GCF_000471905.2 Amborella trichopoda
CTATATATATATATATATATATATATATATATATATATATAAGCAGTTGTTTTGTATAATGTTATTAGATTCACTTCGCTTTGCTGAACAGGTCCAAGCTTTCAAAATCTTCGGCCTTGACCGAAGCGAAATGAAACTCCTGTGTATATGCTTTAGCATGCTTCCCTCCCCTTTTGCCCGCTTTAGTGTGATTCGGCCTTCTTTGTGAGAGGCACATAATTGTTTTTATTTGTTTGAATTTTAACAATGAATTATTTTTATTTGTTTGAATTTTATTTTTAAAAATGTTATTGTTTTAATATATATATATTTTATTTGTATTAATTTTTTAAAATAATCGAAAGTCTTCTTTTAATTCGGCCGAAACACTTATAGTGCTTATTTTTCCGACCAAATGGAAGATGGCTCCCACACGAATCTGACAACTCTAGTCTGGTATGATACTTTTTCTATTTTTTATTTGGCCAAGCAGAATCTCACATAACACGTTTTCCTATCAATGAAATCTCAGTTAACATTCAAACAAAAAAAAAAAAAAAAAAGTAAGAATCTCGCATGGGTACTGACACCTCCAAAAGTGTTTATTTCATGTTCCTAATATCAATGCACTACATAAAGCAAGTAAAAAAAACAAAAAAAAAGACTACGGCGGAGCTCCATACACCAAAGAACATCTTGGTTTGCCTACCAACATAAAATACCAACAATAAATGAAATCCATAAAGTGGACGGCACACAGGACATAGATGTTCCTTTACAAGTCACAAAAATATCTAAAGGAGATAGGGAATCACTCCCGGTCACAAATCCAGAGTCTCAGACCTGTTCAGTTACCATTGGCTCCCAAGGAAGTTTAAAAACAAGACTTTATCAAAGCTATGAACCCAATTCCTCCAATGGGGAGGTCACGAGAGAAATCAAAAGGCAAACTTCTCATATTATTGAAAAGGAAATCCCATATTATTGAAAGGAAATCAAGAAAGTACCTATCTCTAAAGCTTTTTCTTTTTGAAAAGTTAACTATACCTATCTCTTAAGCTTATCTCAATTGATTTTGTAATCCACCAGTTCAATATAATTATGCATAGGATCTTAACATGGAGATTTAAGACAACTTCATTGTGCACATTGTCGCATCATTAATATAAAAATAAAGAGATAGGGTTCATAAATTGAAGTTAAAAGAGAAAGTGAAAAGAAAAGAAAATGATACAAGAGTGCATGACACCTGAAACTTAAAAGGAAAATAGTTTGATAGGTGCATCTTTATTAAAATAAGTAAAGCACCTCATAACTCATCAAAAATTGCAATTCAAGTATTGAAAAACCTTTACATTGATCATGTCGTCTTTAATATTATAGTTGTGAAAAAAAAAAAGGATTTCAAGCTTTAAAAATAGTGTATATTGTAACTAATTATCTATACCATCCATTTTGCCCTAAATATGCATGTACAAATATCCGTAAGATCTGTACCATTTTTGGAGTTTCAAATTTTATTGTTTATGTTGGAAATTGATTATAGAGTCATCACAGAGATTTCTGTTGCTAAAAGTACTTTCTTAGACAAGGATTAAAGCGAGGCTTTATTTTATTTTCATAAAGTCTAGGCTTTATGGAAACTTCATCCAAACCTAAATCACACCATCTCAGGTGGTTAGATGTGGAAAGTGACCTTTGCAGGTTATCGTTCCTCCGCCCAAAGTCTCTCTGTTTTTTTGAAATGGTAAGCTTTCATTAAGGTAATGAACCAAAGTACAAAGAGAAAAAAAGAGAAAAAGGAGAAAGAGGAGGAAAAAGAATGGAAAAGGAGAGAAAAAAGCAGAAACAGGACAGAAAAGGCTTACAGAAAGGCCCCATGTATAGCTAGCTGGTTGGCGTTGAAGTTTTTCTCCCTGAAGACGTGTTGAAAGGTGAATTCTCTGTTAGTGAGAGCTGAGACGATGGCATCCATGAAAGATGTCAACGCCTAAGGAGCAGTTGTAGGGGCTTTACACCAAGAGATGACATTGGCAGAGTCTCCTTCTACTATCAACCTGGAATGATGGGGTTGAAGTTTTTGCACTCCTTCTTGAACTTCCCTTAGCTCGACCACGTTAATATCTTTGAATGGCATCGGGCCCCTGAATGTCCAAATAATCCTGGCTAATTCATCTATGAGGATGCCTCTAAACCCTGCATGTCTCGCCTCTAAGAAAACACTTCCGTCAAAGTTAAGTTTAATCCAACCAGTAGGAGGAGGTGTCCATGAAAACGACCTAGAGGCTCTTCTCCTTCTAAAGAAAAGCCATTCTTTGAAGTGCAAGAACAAAGATTCCTTAGTCACTCTAGAAAAGGGGGGTACACCCTTACACAAGTGGTAACCACGGCTTGAATAGTTTGAATCAAGGTAGCCACATCATGAGACTTACTTCAAAAGATCTCATGTTTTTTTCTTTCCAAAGCGACCAAATAACCATAGCCATGAGGATCCTCCATAGGATCAGGCCAATCTTGGAGAACATAGGGGACCAAATTTGGTATAAAGTGACATTCACAACCTCATTAGGAATCCAAACCAAGTAGAAATCCTTCTAATCCATGACCAGACCTCTGCAACAAAAGGGCAATGAAGGAGAATATGATCCAAATTCTCCCCTTCATTTTTGTAAAATAGGCAACTTGAGAAAAGCACCACACCCCTTCTCTTCAGTTGATCGATGGTGAGAGGACGTCTCAATCCAACAAGTCATAAGAAAGCATGCACCCTCAGAGGTGCTTTGCAAGTCCGTACTATGTTAACATCCATGTCCACTTCTATGTGCTTGTCATGACTCAGAATGTCATAAAGGACAAACCTATGAAGTTTCCCTTAGGGTCTAGTGTCCAAATAATCCTATCCAGTCTATCTAGAAAATAGAAAAAGCAATAAAGGAGGCTCAACAGGGACACGTACTCTTGCTCTAGCTAGACCCTAGCCCTCTTGACATCAAGGGAGATATCCCACTGGGTGCTACCTCCATTGTAAGTGACCAAAAAAGTACAGAGGTCGTTTTGTGAACAGACCTCCTATAAAGATTTGGGAAAGCCATGGATAAGGGATAATCCAACAACCATTTGCTATATCAGAAATTCGTTGTCTCTCTATTCCCCAACAAGACATTAGAATAAGCTAGGAAAAGGGATATGATTTAGAGGATTCCTTTCGACACCTTAGAGGTTGGAAATCTAACCGGAGGTTGTCCCCCTATGGGCCAGATAGGATCTCACCCATACTTCTCAAGGACCGCTATTTCCCATAGCTGGCTATGATGCCGAGAAAGCCTCCACCACCATTTTGTAAGAAGTGCCTCGTTAACAGCTGCAATTCTCCTAATTCCCAACCCCCTTCCATTTTAGGCAAGAAAACTTTATCCCAACGCAAAAGGTGTATATTTTTCTTATTTTGGCAACCACTCAACAGGAAATTCCTCATTAGGACTTCTAATCCATGGATTACCCACTTAGGGGCCTTAAAGAGAGAGAAAAAAAATGGTTAGGTTGACAAGAACTACTTTAATTAAGGTGATATGACCTCCAAAGGAAAGAAATTTGGACTTCTAACCATCCAGCTTTGTCTGAAATCGTTGGACGAGAGAGTCCTAGAATTCTCTCTATAGCCCATTAATGGTCAGAGGCAAACCTAAGTACCAAGTAGGAAAGGAATCAACAGAACATTCCATCTGCAGTGCCCAAACAGAGCACTCCTCCTTGTTACAGTTGATACTTAGCAACCTAGTCTTGTTCATATTTATTTTGGCTCCAGAGATTTGTTCAAAATACTTAAGAAAGACCCAAGTATTACATATGTTTTCTTCAGCCTTTTCCAGTAGCAAACAAGGTATCATCTGCATATTGAAGGTGGGATAAAGAAGTATTATCTCTCTAGGCTGGTAGTCCCTTAATTAAGTTATTACTAACAACTCCCCCAACATTTTATTGAAATATTCACCTATTAAAGTATAAAGAAAGGGTGAGAGGGAGCCACCTTGCCGAAGTCCTCTAGAAGCTCGAAAGTATCCACATGATTTTCCATTAATAAGGACTGACAGATGTGTCGATAGCAGGCATCATTTTATCCATTTTAGACATTTTGACCCAAAACCCATCAACCTCATAATATCTAGAAGAAACTCCCATTCAACCCTATCATAGGCTTTTTCAAAGTCTAGCTTAAGTAATACTCCCTTAGACCCAGAGTGTGCCACAGAGTGGATGACTTCTTGAGTCGTAAGGATGCCATCAATTACCTGCTTGTCTTTGATGAAGGCGGTCTAAGGGCATTCTACTACTAAGTGAAGCACTTCATCAACTTGTTAGCCAATACTTTAGAATGAATCTTATACAAGGCAGATAAGAGGCTTATTGGTCGAATATCCTGCAATGACTACACATAAGGCTTTTTAGGAACCAATGCTATGAAAGTGAAATTGATCGAGTTGCTGATAAGTCTATCCTAATAGAATTGCTGAAACCAATACAATAAATCCAGTTTAACCACTTCCCAAAATTCTTGAAAGAAGGCCACGGGATAACCATCCGGCTTTGGAGATTTATCCCGAGGGAGGCTAAAAACTGCCTGTTTGACTTCGTTTAGAGAGATAAACTTTTAATGTTGAGGCATCAAAAGAATGGAGCTTCTTGAAAGGGTCAACTTCAATAGAGAAGGGGATACAAGGCTCAGAAGTAAAGGCAACATGGAAGTGGTTGACAATAGCCTCCTCCATTGCTTTGGGGTTTTCACAATCAACCCCTGGGATCTGGCGTCCACCCAAGTAATTCTATCTACATCTAGAGTTGGCAATGGCATTGAAGTATTTAGTGTTATTGTCCCCCTCCTTAACCCACTTGGATCTAGAGCGTTGGAACCAGAAAACTTCTTCCTTCCTTAGCAAATCTTCAAGGTGGTTCTTCAAGACCTCTTTGCTATTGAATTGAGCTTCAGTTACTCTGCTTGAATATTGTTTAAGTGAATTAAGGATATCGATGGATCCTGAGGCAACCATAATGGACTCAGCCAGAGACCCAAAAGTTGCTTTGCTCCAAGACCTCATCATGTCAAGAGTTTTTAGTTTACAAGAAAAAACATGGCCAAGCCAACCTATTATAGTCTCATTTTGCCGTATAGAAGCAATGATGTCCTTTAAGGAAGGTTCTTCTAACCGCATAAGCTCAAACCGGAAAGGCGCAAGACCACGAGGGGGAAACTCCGTATCCAGCAGAAGTGGCACATGGTCTGACATGGTATGAGACAATGCATTAATTGAAACTTTTGGGGAAAAGGCTTCCCAATCTTGTGTAACAAGCACTCGATCAAATTTTAGACATTTGTAAATGTGAGAGGGAATTGTTACTCCAAGTGAATTAGTTCAATTAATATGTTAGTCCATAATCCATTGTTAGTTATAAAATCATCTAACATCACCATAGTTGTATTCAATCTGAGATTAGAAAGCGATTTGTGTTGCCATCCAATTTGATTTAAATCACCCATTCCACACCACGGCTCATTAGCAACATCAACAATATCTGATAAACATAAAAAAAGGGGGCTTTATCAGCATAAGAATTCGGTCTATTTTTACTACATAATTTCCAATAGGAGGAGGGGGAGAAAGGACTGAAAGCAACAAACAACGGTCATTCATCGCAATAGACGAGACCCCACTATAGAGGGGTCTCAAACAAAGAGAAAACCTCTAGATTGGCCTATAAAAGGAGAGAAACAGAAGTCCACCAGGCCTCGGCCCCAAAAGGATCGAACAAGAGGGAGGTCTATAGAGGGAAGTTTAGTGTCCTGCAGGAACACAAAATTCGAGCGATGCTTACGAACCAACCTAGCAAGCGCCCGTTTCTTTCTTCCATCTCTCAGACCCCTCACGTTTCAACAGAGAATCTTCATTTCAGGTGGAAGCCTCTCCCTCCCCTAGTGACCCCTAGAAGGCCAATATTGAGAGGGTTAAAAGACAGTCCAACTGCCAATGAACTTGCCTCCTTTTGCAGTCAAATGGGCGCTCTTCTCTATCAGGGGTTTGGGGGTTGCACAACAACTTTCGGAACAATGGCCTCCTAAATAATCTTGACATTACATTTAAAATGGACATGCATAGCCTCTAGAATCTTCCCTACCTTTGCTCGAACCTCCTCCCTTCTCATCTTGTGTATTGACCAATTCTTAGAACTGAGCGAGAGATCTTCTTTCGAGGAGTCCGAAGACTCAACAACCAAGACAGGCGGGGCTTGTGGGATAAACAAAGCTTTGATCCGATGTTCCTCTTGAGCAAGTATAGAGGGAGTCTTGATAGTTAGATAGCCGCATGCATTTCCTTTATCCCAATCAAGGAGAGATATCTTCACAGTTCCTTCCGGAATGGCCCCCAAAGAGGTAGGGGTAGAAAGAGACACTTCCACATCTAGGGAATCAAGGAAGGTAACTCTTTGGGCATCCATCAGAAGGGGAGGGGGTTGTCTAATAAAGAGATAATTTTAAGAGCCAAAGAGAGACTCTAGGCAGAGGTTAGAAGCCAGAGGAGCATGAAAAGTTTCTGGGCACAAGTGCCAATGACAATGAAGAGGTAAGGGTTGATATCATTTCAATGGGGCACAAAAGATCAACCGATGCCCCCAAAGCAAGATCGTGTGTGATAGCAAGATGCCTCTTGGCCATTGGATTGTCCACCTCAGTAGAGGGGGCTGATATGATAAGGGCAGACTGAGAGGGCACCGAAATAGCAGGGGTTGGAAACGAGGATATGTATGCTGGAGCAACCACGTTGATGGTCGATGCAGAGCCACATGACGCCTCCTGCCTCGAGGAGATAGGTGAAGGGATGGCCAGGGTTACCTCCAGTGAGGCTTCCATATCTTCCATGCGTTTACAGCTTGATTGTTCACCTTTTAAGAAAGTAGAGTTAGAGAAATGGCATGGAGTTGCAGGACCACCTTTTCTAAAAGCCACCTGATAAAATTTCACTTTTGGGGGGACAAAATTTGAATTTGAATTTGAATCTGAGCTGGACCTGACACCACTTTTGGGGGGACAAAATTTGAATTTGAATTTGAATTTGAGCTGGACCTGACACCTGCCGTCCCACCCAAAGAGGAAAAAGACCCCGATGCTACCTTTTTGCACCAGAAATGTCTTGATTGCTGCCTTGGTTGTCCTTCCATCTTTGGCGGGTTCTTCTGTTTTTGGAAACCTCAAACCATTGATTCTCATGAACAACAGAGAAGATAACATGCTTAGAAGCTTCCTTCAATGGAGGTGACCCAACAGCTCCATTCGAGATAGAAGGTTCGGACGAATGCAGAAAAGTAGTAACAGGGGAGCCTCCTCCAAAAATGTAATCTCATAAAAACTCCTAAGAATCTTAATAAGAATCTGAGAAGGAATAACCAGCCCATGAATGTTCTGAACTTGAATTCTTAAAACCCCAGGGGAATCTTAATACATTTTTTTTTTTCTTAAAGTGCACAGAGAGTGCAATTTGGAAATTATTTTTCTTTTCGATGCTAGTCTATGGTTGAAGAGATTACATCTCTAAACTTTGAGATCTTAAAATTACTCCGAGATTCGGTTTTGCTTGAGGGTAAAAATGGACAGTATGCTCCCGCAAGAATATGAAATCGTTTGCCATATATCAATGCTTGAAAGTTGAAACCCTAATGGAAGATGCTGGGACTGGTTCCTTTTAAACATGTAACGGTAACAATCGTTCTAACAGGGAAAAAATTGCGTTACCAAGAAATTTGTAAATAGGGATAAATATGGAAATATTTATAAATGAGACTCATGGAAAAATGAAAAATGCATAAAAAATGAAGAAAGGTAACCGGAAAGATCTTGAAATTTTTCCCATTGTAAAAAAGATTATTTTTTCAGGTATAACATCATTATTTCCATTATACGGGTCGTTAATTTAATTTTCGGGCATAGAGCCTTTACACATGCATGTTACAAAGAAAACAACCGAGGCTGTTAATTGCACGAAGTACGACCGGTTCTCTTTCGCCTCTAACATTACCTTTATTCAACATCATGGATAGAGGACGTTAGTGCTATAGCAATTATTTTCACTAAAACGGATTTTTTAATATTTTAATTTTAATTTTAATTTTTTTTTTTTTTTTTTGTGTTGTACTTTCCTTTGGGCTTTTGGTTTAGATTACCCAAAATAAATAGATACGCTTGCTTATGTTAGTGATGAATGGAATGTGGACTGTGTGTATTTATGTTAGGGTAAAGTAAGAAAAATTATGCTAATGTCTTTATAAATTACTATTATTTAAGAAATATTCAATAAAATATGATTTTACATCTACATTTTATCGAATCTTTTAATTCTTTTCAAATTGCCCCTATTTTTTACCTAGAAGGTCCGAAGTTTTAAATTTTTTACTCATAAACTTACTTTGGAACAAGGTTTAGGAAATGGTGATCCAATCAGCACCGCCCGATCTGGATCGGGAATTGGTCAGGTCATCCTGGTTCTTACAAGATATCGAAGACCGGCCAGTTTCCTCTATGAATTGACTCGGATTTGGCTAGTTTCTGACGTAATGAACCAATTTAGTTAGAGAACTGGTTAGAATGAACCCGACTTTTATTTTTATTATTTATTGGCCAGTTCACTCAGTCGGATCACTAATTCGCCGAACTAGATAAGTTTTTCAATGGGCAATCCGGGACACCGATCTATTTTTTTAAACTTTGTTCCAAACATCAACCTTGGACATTCAAATTCCAATATTGTCTTTTTCTTTTTTTTTGCTCACAAACATCAACGTAGGAAGGTC
Source organism: Amborella trichopoda (assembly GCF_000471905.2). Next base: position 1,174,047 of record NW_006499159.1, read on the forward strand.
GAAAGTGGTCGTTTGTGACCATTTGGTGGAAGTTAATTTTGTTCCAAACATCAATTTTCGATCATTGTGAGAACAAAAAATGAAACTTTAGGCTTTCAAGGTCCAAAGTAGTTGTTTGTGACCCTTTGGTAGAAGTTAATTTTGTTCCAAGCATCAGTTTCAGATCATTATGAGAACAAAAATTGAAACTTTAGGTCTTCAAAGTCCGAAATCGAGGTAGTTTAGAAAAAATAAAAAATTCAAAAAAGAATATGAATGAATAATCCAACTTTCGAAGGAGATTTATGTAATAACTATAATATACAGGCATATAAGCATAAGTTTTCTCCAAAATAAATATACTTTCTGAAATAATCATACAAGGGGCAGAAAAAAAGGGACAGAGTGAGGATTTTGTTTAAGGCCCCCATTTTGGTGCCCAAAAGTCTTTCAATCCTATAGGTGGCAATGGGTTGGGTTGGATGGCCTGGCCTGGCCATGAAACATAATTTGACCTTACAAATGCGCTTTGAGAGCCAGGCCAAGACATCCCCAGCTCGACCCTTTCTTTTTTCACCTTTCTTGCATTATGGCATTGCTGCTCAGCTTGGCCCTGATAGGCCAATGTTGGGCCTAGGTCAGCCCTCAAGGAAATAGGGCAGGACTAGGCGAGTCCCTGCCCGTTGCCAACTCTATTCAAACCGTAAGGCATTAAAAGACAAAGGATGATTCAGGCAGCCACACTTGTTTTGGGCTTCGAATAAAATACAAGTCCTTACGCATCCATGTAGGAAATTGAGATGAACAAAAACCAGGCTGATTGTCAGCAAGCTAGAAGCCAATATGAAGGCAAGGGGTCGCAATGGGCTGGGCTGCCGCTAGCCCAACTTGGACCCCAGTCCTAGGACTGGCCCAGGACCAAGCCGGGTCAACTAAAAAAAAAAAAACAAAGAAAAGAGAGTTACACCGAGTCGCTTGCCTGGCCCCTACCCTCGAGTAGTGTTTGCCAGGCCCTTGCCTGGTCCGCAGGCCACTTTATGTGCCCCAAGCTCTAGTGTTTTAGAGCTAGGCAGGGCCATCTGGCCTATTGCCACCTTCATTGGAGGCATATATTCTAGCAAAGGAGGACTCCAACTATTTAATTTGGATAGTATGGAAGTACTTTGTATTTTGTTTCATAATTTCCGTATAAGATCGTAAATTTTTAACATTAATGAGAAGTACAACTTATTTATTTATTCATTTTTTTTTTCTTTTTTTTGAGTGACTCTGTAAAACAAAGCCCGTGCCGGTCGTTTTCAATAGCTTAGAATTTTGTAAGGTGCTAGTGCGTTGGTGTCACTGGTACGCCAAGTACAAGTTATCACTTGGAAAGCGATATGGGCCAGACAGCACATGAACCTTATTTCTTATACACAAATAATTAGAATCTGACTTACACCAAAAGGAAATGATGCAAAATTTTGTTGGCCGCCCACGTTCTGAACCAGACCCATGATTTTGACTCTCCCACCCGAAACACGGAAGTACCTTGCCTTCATAAAAAACGTTAAGAAATCAATCCTTTCTGGAAATGGCCAAAGAATCCGTTGTTTGAGCACCAACTGAGTTGGTGTTTCCCTTGCGGGAAGCTTTTCTATCTGAACTTTTTGGGATCCATCGAATAATACATAGTTGATTATAGTAAGAAGTTATATCACACTCTTAAAATTGGATGGTCTTTGTTTTAAGGTGCGGTTTGTATAGAGCCTAGGCTCTAACAATCAAATTAGAGCATACCTTCAAATAGTATTGAGAAATGTAGTTTCAACATTAGAAATCTTTGTGATAGCCTTAAAAAATATTTTTATATTTATTTATAAAGTTTAAAGCTTTAAATATAGTGTATATCGATAGATCTATGAAAACTTGGAAATCTTGAAAATTCACGGTAAAAAATGTGTTACAAAATACACTATTTCCAAAACTTGAAATCTATTTTTTTCTCATGTCCATACTTCTTGATGTCGATATGATCAATTTGAAGATATTTGAATATCAAAACAACCTCTTCCGGTGAGATTTTTTTGATAGGCTCTAATTTGATTGTTTAGAGCCTCGGCTCTATATAAACTTTTCCCTTGTTTTAATTTAGGATACTATATTTTTCAGACAAATATAGTGTGATTTGGCTTTTTTTTTCCTAATGATTATTGAGGCTGACGGGCAAGTTTTATAGGACAATGGTGAGACCACCTTTGCTATATGAGACAGAATGTTGAGCAGACAAAAAAATATACCCATAGATCAGTGTAGCGGAGATGAGGATATTGAGATGGATAAAGGACAAGACAAGAAGAGATAGAATTCGAAATGAATCTATTCGAGAGAATTTAGGTGTGGCACCAATAGGTGATAAAATGAAAGAGAGTAGACTTAAATAGGATGGTTATGTGTGACGCTGACCAAGTATAGCCCATGTTAGGAGATGTGAGTTAGTTTAAGTGGAAAGATTGAAAAGGGCAAAGGGGTAAGCCCAAAAGAATGTGGTTGAAAGTAGTTTTTAACAAAGCAGAATAGAGAGCTAGGATTCATATAGCCGACCCCAATCAATTGGGAAAAGGCTAAAATGATAATGATGATGATTTCCTAAATATATTTGGCTAGGCCAAGGATGTTAAATTTATCAGGGTTCGACTACTGCGGCAAGCCAATCCGGACTTACCCCAGTATCCCGAGTTTGGTAGTCAAGCTTGGGGATATTAAAAAAAAAGAAATCCAAAAAATATATTTGTAGTATGTTTTCTTATGTTATCATTTTGGCAAAGATTGCAAAATATCTTGACCATGAATACTTATTTTGGCATTTTCCATTTTATTTGGATTACTTCAACTGATCACTAGTTTGATTTGTTACAAAATGCACTTTTTTACTACTTTTTTTAAATTCTTTTAGATGTGTTTTGTTTAACTTCAAACAGGTTTTTCATATTTTTGGATTTTTTGGTATTTTGTTTATTTTTTAACAGTTTTGGGACTGGCTGGACCCCGCTCGACTTGGGCATAATAACACGAAACTCTGTCCCGAGTTACACAGCTACTTGGGCTATGCCCATGGATGAGTTCTTGTTAGGACCAATAAAAAAAAAAAACCAGAAACAACATAAAAAAAGTACTAAAGAAATAAATGAATATACAACGTACTTGAATCTGTCCTTAAATCATACATACCAAATCTTATAGACCAAGCCATCTGGTGACCGAGAACCTTGAGAGTCCTCTTTTTCATCCTTCATATCATAACATGTATATCTCTTCACTTAAATTTCCATTGAAAAAGGTAGTTTTAACATCTATTTGAAATAATTCTAAATCAAGGTTAGCCACAATAGACATCAAATTTCTAACAATAGGAAATCTTACTAAAGTATCAACAAAAGTTATACCTTGTTTTTGGTTATACCTTTTAGTAACACGTCATGCTTTATATTTATCAATACTACCATCAACCTTGAGTTTTCTTTTTAAAATCCATTTACAACTAATGCGTTTTCTCCCACTAGGCAATCTACCAACTCCCATACATGGTTTTTAGTTATAGAATCTATTTCTTCGTTCATAGAAGCAGTCCAAAAATCAGATTCATTAGGATTAATAGTTTTTTTATAATTGGAAAGTTCAAGAGTATCTTGACAAACAAAGTTATATTATTGGTGTAAAGTATCCACGCAAATAAAACTTTGATATGGTTCTAATTGATATGGTACTCTTCGAATCTTATAACTTCTCCTAGGTTCACTATCATCTACAATAGTAGGTTCAAATGTCTCACTCCCACTATCCATGTAGACATCAAGGTTTTCTACATGAGGTTCACAATTTTCTATGTCTTCATATACACCTTGGTTCTCATCTAATTCATATATATCTACAAGAGAAACCTTCTCAAATTTTATATGTTCTTCTAAGAAATCTGCATCTTCAGATTTAACCAAGGATTTAGACTCATGATCATAAAACCAATAACACTTGGAAGCGTCGGAGTACCTTATGAATGAGCATTTTCTAGTTTTAGCCTGCAACTTATTTTTCTCATGGCTTGGGATAAGAACATGAGCATCACAACTCCAAATTTTTAAATGATCCAATCGAGGTGCACATTCAGTCCATAACTCATAAGGAGTTTTCTCTACGGATTATGAGGGAACTTGGTTTCAAATATACATAGCAGTATGCAATGCTTCACCCCAAAAGATTGAGGACAAGTTAGCACGGCACCTCATTGAGCGCACTAGTTCCATAGGAGTTTGATTACGCCTTCCAACAACACTATTTTATTGGGGTGTGTGGGGCATGGTCTTATGGTGTATTATCGGATATTTTTTTAAAAAAGGTATCAAACAAATTAGAACAATACTCTTCATTGGTCTGTTCTAAGGAATTTATTCCTTTTATGTAATTGGTTTTCAACTTCTAATTTAAACTTTGAACATATCAAGTGTGTTCGATTTTCTACTAATTAGACAAATATAACCAAATCTCGAATAATCATTAGTGAATGAAACAAAGTATTTTATACCCTTATGTGTTTTTACATTAAGGGCCCCATAAATATCAGAATGAATAGTAAACAATAAATCATAAATCTAGTTGCCTTACGAAAGGTTTTTCTACTCATGTTTTCAGATAAACATGGTTCACAATTTTTAAAATTTAGATTTGTCATTTTAGGAATCAATTCATCATTAACAAGTCAAGAAATTCTATTCCTACTAGTATGACCAAAACACATATGCCACAAAAAAGAAGTTCCATAATCACACACATTCAAATAAGCAGATGAAGATGAAATTTCATTTATTTTATCAAGCAAATACATACTACCTCGGGCTTTCCCCCATACAATAACTTTCTTATTAATCTCAATTGAAACCTTCCAATCCCTGAAACGAACTTCATATCCCTTGTCATGAAGCCTCTTGACTAAAAGCAAGTTACAATGAATGGAAGGAGCATAAAGTATCAGAAAGGAGTAAGAAATGCTCATTTGTGCAGGGTAATTTATAAGTACCAATTCCTAATACATTAGACTTAGAATAATTGTCTATAGAGATGACATGTTCCGTAGCTTTAAGCTCTTTAAATTCTTAAGAGCCCTCTCTAGACCTGAAATGTGCTTAGTGGCCTCAAAGTCCACCCACCAGTCATCAATAAATACATTAGCTATCAAGCAATAAACTACTATACACAAGTAGTTACGATATTAGTTAGCTGCTTTAGGTGCCCCTTTATTTAAGCACTGGGAATTAAAGTATCCCACTTTCCCACAAATGAAACATGTGCCCTTGGGTCCATTGTGCTTAGGATTTTTATTTTCAAAGTTCTACCTTTTATTATTGTTCTGTGGTTGATAAGGTTTTCCTTTGTTAGACGTTTAGGATTTTGAGTTTGGGCAATGTGAAGTGCATCAGCCCTTCTTGAAGATCTATAATCCCCTTAGATTTGAACTCAACAGCAAGATTTTGAAGCGTAAGATCCTTGCGGTTTAAGGAAAACGCAATCACAACATATTCCCAAGAACTAAGCAAACTATTATGTATACTTAAAACTTGTTGTTGATCAGTCAAATCATAACCTACACTAATAAGTTGTTGCCCAACAAAACCATTTTCCTAATATGTTCAACTACAAAGTCATTTTCTTTCATCTTGAAATAATGGTACTCTTGAGTCAATACTCTTAAATTACTCATTAAAGTCACCTCAAATAGTATTTATAATTCATCATAAATATCTGTGGCATTTTTAAATTCATCAAAGCTCAATAATAATTCATCATTTATGTTTCTCAAAATAATGTTCCAATACTTTTTATTTTCTTTTCTCATTTAGCATATGCTGCTGGGTTCAGTAGGAACTGCTATTGAAATTATAAGATCTAAAATTTCATGCTCTAAGATCAAAGCCAATATTCTTTTCTACACCTTATAATTTGGCCCATTGAATCTTTCTATCTTCAATTCTTGCTTTTGATCCATGAATAATAATAAAAAAATAAAGACCAAGTAAAATAAATCTAGTTTCTAGTTGTAATCTCACCGGGCAATAATATGGACTATCAAGAAAAAGAGCTCAAGAAAAATTGCAATATCCGGTGATATGAAGCCTCAATGTGGATAAGCCTTATCAATAATTCTTCCAACCCCTCTCATTCCTAAATTGCAAACAAACAATAGTATAAAGGTTTCCAGAAGACTATTTCTCTCTCAAGATTGGCGGAAAGAAAACGATAAAGAACGACAGTAGTAACAAAAAAAAAAGATCCTAAAATGGACAATAAACAATAGTAAAAAATTCGGATATGTGAGAATAGTAGAGGAGATTATTGTCTATTATCTCATAAAGGGGGAGAAATATTGATAGACTGAGGTCATCGATAAATAATGCATTACAGTAGCCAATATAAGAAGGTAAAAAAAATAACTCATACCCATTACAGAAAAGAAATTTACATTTTCTGCTCACGATTCATGGAAAATTAATGTTTGCAAAGAAAAACAGTTGGTCGTTGATGGAATAGGAAAAAAGTGCATGTTGAGAACAAAAACAAGAAGGGAATATAAGAAACTCACCCTTTCTATCTTTTTTCTAGTGGGTTAACCTCCTTTTATAGAGAACATATTTATTTTATAGCTCTTACATTCATAGTATATAGGAGTTGAGATCCAAGTGTAACTCCTGCCATAATTCTTTTAAGTGCATCTAATTAGGATTAAAAAGTTATCACCAAACTATTAATCCTATGTAATGAATTAGTCCACTAATGACTTACCCAAGCATTCTTACAATTTAATAAAAGATAGTTAGAAATTAAATAAACTTCGTATGTCTATAATATATAAAAAAAATCTTACAAGGAATCCAAACACACCACTAGGTTTTCCCTTCAGTGCAACATCCTATTAAAGCTAAAACATGGATCTAAGTATATGGCATTTCCTCATGTTAACCATATGGGATTTCACATATACTTCAATATGGCTTTTGTACTGCTATTGATTAGGGAAAAACGGTCTGATAGGCCATTTTCCAACTGTTTTGTCCTCGAGTCATGGTTTCCAACACTGATTGGGATCTCAAAGTACTGCTAGATTGGGTTTTCTTTAGGGAGAAAATAAACAATGTTCTCCTGCTAGAGCACAAAATCTTTGGCCCTTGTTTGCTTAGCACTTAGCAGTTGGACTGGTTTTAGGGATTGTTATTTATCACCAACATTGTGGACAACTAAACTATGTAACATCACAAAGCCAATATAAACTAAATTTTAAAAATGATGCTGTTTATATGAGGTGCCTGAATGCTAAGGCACATTTTTTATTTTACTTCTTTTTCACATATTTTTATTTTCTTTTGGCAAATATCACTTACAAGTAGTCTTATTACAATAAACTCTTGCTTCAAAGAGTATAAAACTGGCAAATCTAAGTTCTTCCATCAATAGATTAAACAAATTAATTCAATCATATTATTGTTCTTACAAAAAATATGACCAAGCCTCATGCGTTCTAAAAATCCATTCAAAGCTGCCATAAGGAAAAGACTTTAAAAAATATCACAAACCTTTTTCTTCAAGCCAAAGCTTAATCCAACAAAAGTGGAAAGCCCCTTAGTAGGTGGTGTACCGCCCTAGTTGGCACTCATGGGCCACACCCACAATGCAATGGTGAGCCATATAGCTTATTGGGCCTCCCATGCAAAATGGAATTAATTAAAATATTATATGATTTTTAGAAATTCATAAAACTCAATTTAAGTAATTAAATTAGTTTAAAATCAATATCGACGTTTTTATAAATTCAAATTTGTTAAATAAAATATCCAAAGATCTAGAAAAATTCAAATAATAATTCTAAATATCATATATCAATTAAATAAAAATAATTAAATTCTTTAGATAGGAAAAAGATCCATATGGTATAAGAATTTAAATAAATAAATACTGAAGCACTCCAGCTTTAACTGTAAACTACGGTCCATACTTGCTTTCTCAAACCGACCCAGTGTTGCCCAAGACCCACAATCTATGCAAGGGATCAATAGTGGGTCACCAAAGTCTTGCCAATGGGTAAGGGGTCATAATCTCAGTTTGTAGATTTCAGGTTTTTCTTTAGAGACGTACCGAGGTCACTCTGACTTGATGCAACCACAACTCATATGATGCATAGAGGTATCTCTCACACATACATAAGCTTTACCCTGAAAGGTGGTCGCTTTCTCAAAATGACTATCATATGTGCATGTCGTGTGATGGCATGCAGATGCAGCTTTGACCATCATCTTTGAATGTAACCATCACACACAAGGGCTACACAGTCCCTTAGCTCATTCATTTGGACATACTCCGACCTCATCAAGGGATAACCTATTAAAACACTTGTCGGATAGTTTTCATTGCCCAAGTAGCATAGGTTTTTCCTAACCGACTGACCTAGGTCGTAAAGCTCAGATCGGTACCAGCAAATATTTTTTGCTTAATATGGTCCACGAAGGGTCACACTCCCACTGAGTTCATGTTCTATTATACTAAAATTATTTATTAAAAGCACTCATAAGGTCTTTAATGGCCACACTCACCCAACATCTCTCACTTGGCCTTTGAAGGCCTTACATTATCTCTTTCTTACTTTCTCTCATCCCCTTCTCTCTTACATGTCTTACAAAACTATTACGGGCAACCCCTTTTGTTAGAGGATTTGCAACTATCAGATCAGTGGATATATATACTAAATATTGATCTCTCTCAATCTCACCTCATTCTTCAGGTGATAAAAATATGGTTTTATATGCTTGGAGTTCTTATGAAATCATGGCTCATTTGACACACAAATCGTCACCATGTTGTCGTTGAAAATCCGTACTGCCTCACAACGCATGTGGTGAAATTCATGTCGATTAAGAAATTTTTTAATCCATACGGCCTCCTTGACCACCAAACAGCACGCCACATATTCTGCTTCCAATGGGGACAATGCCACCACATCTTATTTCTTTGATTTCCAATAAACTGTACCCCTTCCATGAATAAACACATATCCAGATGTGGACTTCGCATCATCTAGATCCATGAGATAGCTTGCATCTTAATATCCCTCAATTGCAATTTCAGTTTCACCTCCATATGTAAGCGTGTAATTCACAGTCCCTTTTGGATATCTGAGGATTCTCTTAACCACCCTCTAATGCTCATATTCAGTATTACATTGGAATCGGCTAACCATGCTTTTGATGGAAGACAAGTCTGGTCTTGCTCCCGTTATGGGGTATATAAGGGACCCAACTGTGCTTTTATATGGCACACTCTCCATGGCTTTTACATCCTTATCTTCAATATGACACATCTTGTTACTGACCATCTTCTTTTTTTCTATCGGGGTAGACATGGGATTACATTTATCCATATCAAACTTTTCTAATATCCTATTGCAGCAGGTTGCCTGGGAAAGTTGGATTGTTATCTCTTTTTTGTTTCTAATTATCTTGATGCCCAATACATATGAAGCTTCTCCAAGATCCTTCATATCGAAGTGTTGTGTAAGGAATGTTTTTGTCTCTACTACTAGGGCCATCGAGCTACTAACCATTAGCATATCATCCACATACAAGGAAATAAACATCACATCACTCCTATCGATCCTTTGATAGATATAAGAGTTCTCATCATTCGTAGAGAACCTCGTAAGAACTAGGGTCTCTTGAAATGTACCACTGATGTGATGCTTGTTTTAGGCCATAGAAGGATTTGTTAAGCTTTCATACTAGGTTTCTCTTTTCTTTCCCCTCAAATCCCTCGGGTTGATTCATATAGATTTATTCTTCCAAATCTCCATTTAGAAAGACTATTTTGGCATCCATTTGATGAACCGCAAAATCAAAATGGGTTGTTATAGTTATTAGGATTCGGATAGATGAAAATTTGTCAATTGGGGAAAAAGGTCTCATCATAATCTCTCCCGTGTTTTTGGGTGAATCCCTTGGCAACTAGTCTAGCTTTATATTTTTCTATTTTCCTTTTAGAGTTTAACTTCTTCTTGAAGATCCAATTATATCCTATAGCTTTATGGTTTCGAGGTAGTGACACTAATTCCCAAATATAATTTTGGTTTATGGAAAAATATTCGTCTTTCATAGCTTCTAGCCAATTGTCTTTTTTGGGATAAGTCGAGGCTTCATGATAAGTTTTAAGCTTAATATTTGGATCATCCCCAACCCTATCAAAGTGTTCCCCAAGTTAGACAAAGTATTCAAGGTATTGAGGTAGTCTACAAGTTTGATTGCTTTGTCTCGGTTCGAGTTCAGGTTCATTTTGATTTGAGGGTTCAGGTTCAAGCTCAAGTCTATTTGAAGTTTTGATCTTGAAGAAAATTCTTGTTTCTTACTTCCTCAAAGAGGTCAGCTTGTTTGTGAATCAATCTTGCTTTAAGGAATTCTTTCAAGTGAGCGCGGCTTTCAATAACTGTCACGGTTTCAAGGTTGTAGAATCGATACCCCTTACCATGGTCTGGGTAGCCAATGAAAATGGTTTTAACAACTTTAGGTTGAAGTTTGAACCTATTTTGGTACGACATTAGGATATCGGCTGAGGAACCCTAAACTTTTAGATCTTTGGGGGAGTGAGCACGATCAGTGAATATTTCGTGAGGAGTAAGTGGGGCGGCTTTTGTGAGAGTCCGATTAAGGATATAACATGCCGTCAATACGGCTTCTCCCCAAAATTCTAGGGAGAGCATAGCGTGCCCTATTATACTTCTTACCTTTTCAACCAAGGTCTTATTCTAATTCTCGGCTACACCGCTTTGTTTCGGAGTATATGACATGATGTATTAATGAATGATTCCATTTTGGACACAAAAGTCTTTGAAAAGTTCAGATGAATATTCCCCTTTATCGGTTCTAAGAACTTTGATTTTCAAATAAGTTGGGTTTTCTAATTCGGCTTTCTATTCCTTAAACTTTTCAAAGGCTTCAAACTTTGTATGTGTTAGATACACATGGCCATATCGCGAGTGATCTACCTTTTGCAATTTTTGGTAGCTATATTCATAGTACGACATATGTCACTATGAATGATTTTTACAATGTTAGTACCTCTTTTTGCCCTGGTGGTATTTTTCCTTACACACAAGACTCACACTTTCGATAAATCTCCCTTATAATTTTGAAGAATACGGTTATTTTTCAATCTTTCAATTCTTTTATAATTAATGTGTCCTAACCTCATATGTCATAGGGTAACATCCAAACCATTAGGGGACCAGACATAAGCAATGTTATCTTTCATTTTAATATAAATAAACCATCCACAAGACGTCCAGTCATAACAACATTATCACCCTTCTTAACTATCACCTTCTCTCAAACAAAAGTGGTCACAAAACCTGCTTGAGCCATCTTGGGAAGCGAAACCAAGCACTTCTTCATATAGGGAGTATAAAGTGCTTGCTTTAGGATTAAGATGCTCCTACTCTTCAATTTAAGCTCAAAATCCTGGACTTCAAGTACATCGGTCTTTTGGTTCCCTCGCATATAGGTGTGTTGCTCACCCGGCCCCATGGGAGTAAAAGAGTGGAAGCTTTATTTTGTATTCGTGACATGAGCTATAGCTCCCAAGTCAAGACACTTAGAAGTTCCCTTGCGGTCGGCTAGCAATGTCTTAAAGACCATATAAGCAAGTTTGTTGTTGGTCCCACCAATTTTGTTGGACCGACAATACTTAGCTATGTGGCGCACCTTCTTATAAATAAAGCAAGTCATAGTCTCTCTCTTTGCACCTTTATTTTCAAAATCTCTCTTCTTGTCAGTCCCTCTGTTTCTAAAATTGTTTCTTCCTTTTCCTTTATTTGGTTTAAAAGAGGGTTGAGATTTCACCATTTGTACAACCACCCTTTGAGTTGGTGTCGATGTCAGTGCATGCTTTGAGTTCATTCTTTCTTCTTCTCATTTGATGGTCGTGACGAGCTCCTCCAACTTTGGAGGCTTTCGTCGAGCGGAGAGAGAAGACACGAACGTTTCTCATGAGTTAGGAAGTGAAGTCTTGAGATGAATCACTTGCATGGGTTCAATAGGTTTCATACTTGTTTACAGTGCAAATCAGAGAGACTTTCAGAGGAAGATCCTTCAGATCTGAACACCACAAACTGATTTTTAAAATAAATGATAGAGAAAGTGGGGAAAATCGAATTCTGATTCGAGGCCAGATCTGCCTAGAGACGAGCAGACCTGCTCTCAGATTAGTGGTAGCACCAACATGATCCGAACTATGAAACTGTATAAAGAAAATTAGTGTAATCTAATTGAAATGAAATAATAAGGAAAAAGAAGCAAGAAAGAGTAAAGAAATATACCAAACCAAGCCAGATGGCCTGGAACTCTCGAGGCTTCAAGGGCTCACCCGTATTTGAACTTCTGTCCTCTTTGCCTCTCTTTTTCAAGATATTGAGCAGGCCTTAGCCTGGTTGAATGGGTATGTTGACCAGACCTTAGTCTGGTTGAAAGGGTTTTCAACTAGAGTTTTTTAGGTCTAGGTTTTTCTTTCTCTGGGCTCTCTCTCTAACTTTTAGCCACCCACGTCCCAACTTTTTTTCTAACCTACACGTCCCACCTTTTTAAGAGGTGTCCCTAGTCTCGCATGTCCCACCTCCTTCGCAAAAAAGGGACTTCAATTTTATTTTTCTTAGAGACTTAATAGGGATGTAGAATATATAACTACTAAAACATGGGGATTTGCTAGGTGTAGAATAGATAACTACTAAAAGCTGAAGATTTGCTAAGTGTAGAATGGATAACTACTAAAAGCTGGGGATTTGCTAGGTGTGGAATAGATAACTACTAAAACTAGAAGATTTGCTAGGTGTAGATCATAGGAGGGGACTATGGACTATGGTGGTCTATGGTTGGGGGTTTACTAAGATAGTGTGATCCTTTGGGTTTAGGAAAACCACATAATTTGCCAGTTTTAAAATGGGGTTTCTACAGTTGCCCCTCTTTGGCACTCTCTGTCCATCAAGGGACAAGTGAGTGGCAAAGAAGTAGACACTTTGGCATTCCCTATCCTTCAAGGGGCAGATGAGCGACAAAGATGATGGCATTCCCTGTCCTTCGAGAGGCAGGTGAACGATAAAATAATGGAGACATTTTAAATTTCATCCTGATGTTACGTGGTCAGAGGGCGGACCAATTAATCCCTCCAAGCCATTGCGCTCCCGAGCTCACCACCTTGGGCATTTTCATCTTAGGGTTTTCGGCAAGATATGTCGGTGAGTTATAAATGCTTGAAACTCGAGTTGGAATTTTTGGCCATGCCACTTAACTTCAGGGGTTTTTACAATTTCAAATTCTTAAACCTGACATTTTTTTTGATTTCCTTAGGGTTTCTTAGGGCTTTCTATAGGTTTTTTCTATTTGGGAAAAGGCTTGGCCAAGTCAATTATGAAGAGAGAGATGAGGCAGCAACACAGTGATCATATACGGGTGTCCAAGTCCCTTCGTTTTAAAAAACATTTTAGAAATTTTGAAAGTAGAGGGAGATTTGAAATAGAATCCAAAACTTGGACAGGTAACGATTTTAACAAAGAAATTAAGGTTTTTGAAAACACAAGCCATGTAGTGAAAATTTTTGAAATAAGAGATATTTTGAAAAACAAATTTTTAGTTAGTAGTTTTAGCTCCTGCAACCATAGAGCCCTCTAAACAATTTAACGTCATGCAGTGATGGACAAAACACCTGACCTTTTATGTCATATGGGGCTAGATGAATACACCCGACCTTTTATGTCATACGGGGTTAGACGAATACACCCGACCTTTTATGTTATATGGGGCTAAACATTTTCTGAATACACCTGACCTTTTACGTCATACAGAGCTAAACATTTTCAAAATAACCCGACCTTTTACGTCATATGGGGCTAGACATTTTTTGAATATACCCGACCTTTTACGTCATACGGGGCTAGACATTTTCAGAATACACCCGACCTTTTATGTCATATGGGGCTAGATGTTTTTTGAATAAATCCGGCCTTTTACGTCATACGGGGCTAGATATTTTTATGTCTCGGCTCTTGTACGGTTCACGATTTTGACATTTTTCCTGTCTTGGCTCTTTTACATCGCACGAGTTTGACGTTTTTTCCTGAACTGGATTTTGGATGGAAGTTTAGGTTCGTGCCAACAAGGAGCATTATCTTTTTGAAATTTTTATTTATTTATTTTTCTTTTTTGAAATTGGTTGGCAGTTTAAGCTCATGCCACGAGGAGCGCTTGAAAATTTTTAAAATGTTTGAAAACAATTGTCTTTTTCAAAAGAAAAATGCATGACAAAACCAAACTTGATGCTCGGAAGACTCCAAAATTGGAGCGGGACATTTTTAGCCAAAACATTGTGGGCGACACTAGTGGTGTTGCCCATGGAGAATTTAGCTTTTATTTTTTAGTTTTTTTAAAGGGGTGGGCAACAAAGTTAGTGTCGTAAAAAAAACAAAATGTTCTGATTATTATTTTTTGGATGGGCGACACAAGTAGTGTCGCCCAATTTTTTTTTTATTTTTGTTGTTATTGG
>NW_006499159.1:1204492-1250742 GCF_000471905.2 Amborella trichopoda
CCTACCTACGACTATATATATATATTATATTATATAGAACGTTTGGGAGTTAAAGAACTGGAACCCCCCTATATGATATATATATAACTCAGAGTTCCAGGATTTTATGAATTAGGGTTAGTCATCATTATAGAGAATTGATATTGACTATGCCCCGTAGGTGGCATGAGGGGCAAGAGATCTTAACTATACAATCCTTAGATTAGTCATTATGATGTAATGAATGGTACTAGAACCTTGACATAAATAAAAAAATAGGCAAAATACAAGCCAATACACTTGAAAATATTATAATATTTTTTCCTATGTTGGGGATATGGACGACAAAATAAAGGTTCTTGTGGAGCACCTCGAAGGATTCTGTTGGGTCTAAGCCTATCCGAGTACCACCTTGGAACACCTCCTTACACGGCAAACATTGAGTTGGAAAGCGTTGCGTCAAGTGGGCTCGAGCGGGTTCGGTTAGGCGAGAATTAAGTGGGCTCGGTTGGGTTGGGTTAGGACTAGGGTTTTAGTATGGTAAAGGTTTGGATTTGCAATATGGAGTATGGTTATGGTTTAGAGTAGGGAGTATGTTTAGGATTTGGGGTATGGAGCATGATTGGGGTTTGGAGTATGGAGTATGGTTAAGATTAGGGTCTTAATAACCTTGGTTAAGTGTAGAGAATTAACCAAGGTGAGTTAGGGTTTAGGCTAATTAATATGTGGTTAAACTTGGGTTAGGTTTGGGTAAGGGTGTGAGCTCTTTTGCAGAAAACTTTCTCTCTCCTCTTTGTAGTTTAATTAATATGTTATTTAATTTCAATGCATGCAAAATAGTGATGGCGTAAATATAGATCTGCAACTTAATGTGTGGATGCTCAAAGCTTGGGGGAATTGGGTGAAAAGAAAAAAAGAAGAGAAAAATACAAAGAAATTAAGGTAAAACCAAAATAAATGAAAAATGACATGAACGATATCTACAATTGATCATTAGAGCTCTCGAGGAGGGCCTTTTCCCAACCACATGGTATGGGGTCTTATTTTTAGACTCTCTAGTGTTGGAACAAACAAACTACCACCAGGAAAATGTAGATCATGCTACCATGATTTTTGGATTTTGGAGTTTTCATGCAAGTCTTCTTCAACACTCTTTGCTTAATTTCTTCAGAGATGTTGGGTTTAGTAGTCATTTTTCAATGGAAAATCAAAGAGGATCTCATCACGATTGTTACACACCAAAACGTTCGGCAAAATACCTCCAACTGTCAAAATTACGGCTCCAGTAAGTTGCCGAAAACCCAAAATTCTGCATAGATTTTAGCCCACTAGCAAGGCTCAGATAACCACCGATCCAGAAACCAATCGTGACTTTTCTCATGCCATCTCAAAGGCATTCAATTCAAGATTGAAGTGCACTAGTTTTGAGCTTAAGATGATGACCGGCTGTTGAGTTATGGCCAAAGAGGCAAGCAATGTTGCACAAACTGGTTTTTGCATAAGCATCAGAACTTGTGGACTTCTCTCTAGTATTTCTCTCGATCCGATCGACGATCATATGCAAAACCTATACCAAAAGAATGTGTTCATCGAGGAGCACAACATATACAAATTTTGGCTCACTCTGATTCACTGATCAAGAGATTCAAGGGTGCATAATTTGCCTAATTTTTGGGGAGAGTTCCAGGATTTTCTATTTTTGTAATCGTTAGGAGCTTTCAGATTCAAGGGTGCATAATTTGCCTAATTTTTGGGGAGAGTTGCAGGATTTTCTATTTTTGTATTCGTTAGGAGCTTTAAACCGTAAATAGTATGGAAACCCCCTTGTATTTGGGAAGTAGGGCCTAGGAAGATATTTTTTAGGCGAAACTTGGGGTTGAGGAGTTTTTAGGCCTTATGGGTTCATTCATAGCAGTCCGAAGGCCATCTGAGATCAAATTTAAATTTTAATGGTTTTACAGTAACCATTTACTTGTCCACCCTTGTATGTGGGGCTATGATACCCTTTCATCTTTTCTTCCTCATTTCTTTCCTGCTGTGATGCTCGACTGAGCTGAAATTCCGGGGTGCCTTTAGGATAATAGGACCCATCTTTGTGATTTCTCTTCGGTCAAAATGATGTCATTCGGGTGCTCTTCAAGACATGGGTCTTATTGTGCACTCTATGGTGGTCAGGGTCTGGAATCGGTTGGGAGCACCATGGTTTTTATTAGGTGAGTTCCCGGCCATAAAAAAGTGGGGGCCTTGCTATTTTGGGAGCCCCCAGTGGGCCTTAAAGGGGATTGCACGTGCATTTGTAACTTTCTGGGCATATTTGGGGCCAGAAAGTTGATGTTGTAACCGTGTTCTCTATTATTTGCAAGGGGGGGGGGGTGGTGTATCAAAAATGCGTGCAAACGACAAGTAAATTTCATTCTTGATTTCCTTCTTATTTATTTTAGTATCTTTGTCGTTTTTTGGCATGTAACTTAAGTGCTTTATAATTGTCAAAAAAATGTAACTTAAGTGCTTTATAATTGTCAAAAAAAAAATTTATTTTTCTTTTTTTTGTAAAATAAGGGATCTTGGTTGATTTAGTAATATGATTGATTGTTGTAGTTGAATGGTAGTCTCAATTTGGCGATCAATATTGTGAGTTACAATGTTTCGCAATTAAAGTTTTGAGCGAAACTTGTAGTGCTACTGGTTGTGAGTGGATTGGATTGTTAACCTACACAAAGAAGAGTAATAGATTAGAATATAAGGGACTACGTGATCTAGTCTTTATCCATTACAATTTGAAACTACACGAGAGGTAACTTATACCAATAATCTTTTATGAACAATACAAACCTTGTTTATAATGAATAATTTGTAAAATGTAGTGATACATCTGAATTTATAAATTTTAACTATACAATGTAGGCAATAAAAGTGGAAGAGGGGGCCGATCATAGATTCTATTAGCTTAGAGTATATTATGATATTGACGAGTGGGTTGTGGAGCTTCCTACACTCCTTGAGGGAGAAGCCTTGAGTTAAGAGGAAATCGAGCAGCCAAGAGACGAGGAATGGATATATGGGCCCTATGTTGAGGCTCCAATTTTTGTGGTGTTGATTGTACTGGTGGTGGTTTTGAGTCCCAATGATGACTTTGAGTATATTGAAACTTTGATTTTATACTTTCCGTCTTTTTTTTTGTTGGGACTATAGCTAGAATGGAGAGTATATGGACTTATGGACCTAATGAGGTAAAGGAACTTTATTATTCATATCTTGGCGTCTTTTTTAGATATCGTGTATGTGAATGAGTGCTCTTGTCATGTATAAGATTATAGATTTGTTCATGTATGGCTTTTGGTTTTTTATTTGTAAATTTTCATTGGGTGATTGGTAAAATATAAAATGATGGATGTTCATACATTTATCGTTTCATGTTTATGTGGAAGGAAAAGGATGACTATGGATATAATAATTCTATGTGATTAGGTCTGTCAATGTTGATGGTTTGATCAAAAGTACTAAAAATTTCATTTTTAAATATCATGATTGTGTCTAAAAAAATACTCATCATCAATATCATCATTGTAGACTTTTCCCAACTATTTGGGGTGGGCTAAACGAATTGTGGTCTCTCATTTTTCTCTATCAAGGGCCATACCCTCAATGAGGCCATAAGTCCCAATAACTTTTCTTACTACTTCCAACCATGTCATTTTGTGCCTATCCATTTTCTTTTGTGAGTTTTCCATTTGAATCAACTCGAACCTTTGTCCAAAAAATACTAAATTCTTCATTTATTTTTGGTTTTCAAAATTTTAATAATACATATTTGTATATAATATGTATTTTGTTTATTTCAAAATTAAAAGAATGCAAATTCGTTCCTCAAATCAAGCAAGGACCAAAGTGCTTCCCTTTCTTACCAATTCAATGAAGGCTCCAAAAGTGAATCTGACCATATTGTTGTCATTTGAATAAGTAAAACTCATTTGAGTAACCAAACTTGATTAAGGCTAATATAGAAAAGTATGAAAGATAAGTTCTCCGTCAGGGCTTTAGAGAATTAAGTGTGAGAGAGAGAGAGTTAGAGATCGATTAGGATTGGTGCATTGAGAGATAGATACAAGTGAAGAGTTGTCCAAGAGTTTTTTCACATAAATAACCAAAATGGCTATATTTTGCTTTCTCTAAAACATTGGATATTTTAATCATCATTATTAACATAATCATAACTTTTTTCCAATTAATTGGGGTCGCCTATATGAATCCCGGTCTTCTATTTTGCTCTATTAAAGACTATACCCTCAGTGAGGTTATAAGTTCCCATCTTCTTTCGAACTACTTCTATCCACGATCTTGTGGGTCTATCTCTGGCTTTTTTGAATCTTTCCACATGAACTAACTTACATCTCCTAACAGGTGTTGTACCGGATTGGTACCACATATGACCGATCTATCTAAGTTTACTCTCCCCTATCTTACCACACCTTAACTTTCTTGAATTGATTCATTTCGAATTTTATCCCTTCTTGTCTTACCACTCATCCATCTCAACATCCTCATTTCCACTACACTCATTCTATTGGTAGATTATTTTTTGTCCACCCAACATTGCAACCTATAGAGTAAAGTTGGTTTCATAGTTGTCCTATAGAATTTTCCCTTCAGCTTTGTTGGTATACGATGATCACATAAAGTTCCAGTTGCACATCTCTACTTCGCCGACCCATCTCTAATTACGTGTGCGACATCTTCCTCAATCTCTTCATTTCCTAGAATATTACCCAAGCTATTGAAAGTGTCGTCTCTTTTATATTTTTTGGCTGTCAATCTTAAGTACTTCCTCATCTCTACTCCTATTATTATTAAACTTGCATTCTATATACTCTTTCTTAGTTTGACTAATTTTAAAACTTTTGAAATCTAGAACATCCCGCCAAAGTTATAACTTTGTGTTGACGTTGTTTTGGGTCACATCGATCAAAACTATATCATTTGTGAACAACATGCACTATGATACCGCATCCTGTAGGTGCTTAATTAAGTCGTTCATAACTAAGACAAAGAGGTACGGGCTCAATGCAGACCCTTGAAGTCCTATTGTCACTGGAAACTCACTCGTCTCTCCGCTAGTTGTTCGTACACTAATTAACGCTCCATCATACATATCTCTCACCAAGTCGATGTAGTGTCCGGAGACTCCTTTCTTTTCCAACACCCACCAAATCAAATCTCGAAATACTTTATCATAGACTTTCTCTAAATTAATAAAGACCATATGGAGGTATTTTCCCTTCGCCCTAAACTTTTCAATTAGTCGCTTAAGTAAGAAAATAGTTTTGGTTGTTGATTTTCCTGGCGTAAAAAGAAATTGGTTTTCGATACACTTGTTTCATGCATTAGTCATTGCTCAATCGTTTCATGCCCGTTGTCGTTGCTCAATCACTCTCTCCCAAAACTTCATAGTATGGCTCATAAGCTTGATCCCTCGATGGTTTGCACTATTCTGTATGTCTCTTTTGTTCTTGTAAATAAGAACCGCAATACTTTTCCTCCATTTGTCTGGCATTTTCTTTATTCTGAATACTTTATTGAATAGTTTCATTAGCCAGTTAATGCTAATCTCTCCCATGTACTTTCAAACCTCTGTCAGGATACCATTTGATCCTAAAGTCTTTCCTATCTTCATCATTTTCAAAGCTTCTTTCACTTCCAACATCCTGATCCTACGAATAAATCTACGACTTCTACCATCATTTGTACCAATATTTTCATTATATGTAGATGATATATAATGGAATGGAAATGATTTCAAAATGATAAATAGTACCCATAAATTTGTTCTCATTTTGAGATAAAAGACGTAAGAGTGGCATCTTATATCATAGGAATAAAGATGATTAGTTATATGAAGTCTGCAATGCTCTATTTAACTCAAGAAAGATATCTTGGAAACCATTTGTAAGATGTTCAAAATGGTAAATTGTAATACATTTTTATTGAAAAATGAGTAAAGTCATCTCAAAAGGATTATCCAACGGATGGAAAAGAAAAGCCTAATGTTCTCTTAAAAGCTATTGGTAGCTTAGGGTTGCAGTATATACTAGGTCAGAATTAAGATATGTTATAGGCCTTATTAATATATATAAGTAATCCTAGCATAGCCCCTTAAAAAACAGTCAAAGAAAATTTAACATGCATTTAGAAAACTAAGCATCTTAAGTTATCTTTTCAAGCAAATAGCATGAGTTTTGGATGCTGACTTTGATGGGAATGAGGATGACAGCCAGCCCCCTTCAAGGCATGTTCTCTCTTTGGAGGTATGTCTATCTCTTGGGTTAGCAGGAACCAAGGGTGCCTTGCTTCCGGCCCTTTTTGTTTGCACTTAGTTTGAAAACTTTTGTAATGCAGTCATATCATCAGGATTTCAACAAAGCCATCATGATCCAAACCTATTAGTTTGTTATACTTCTATTAGGTGAGCACTTATGTTACTCTATGTAGATAATATAATAATATTCCATGATGACATGATTAGACAAAAATACATTGAAATATTTGAAATGAAAGACCTTGGGTTTTTACGGTACTTTCTCAACTTAGAAGTTTTATTTCCCTCGTACCTATCATTATCTCTAACTCAAATATGCCTCAGAAATTGCCTCTGAAGCTCGCCTGATGCATGATACTAAGAGATTTGACACTCCCATTAAGTTCAATGTAAAAATTTGACCAATAGATGATGAACCATTCCTTGGCCCAATATTTTACTGGTAGTTGGTTTGAAAATCAGTGTATATGGTGATTTCTCGCCCATATATTGTTTATACAGTGCATTTGGTTAGCCAATTCCTCAGTGCCCATAGGTCTGTCCACTTAACTTTAGTCTTATGCGTCATTTGTCATTTTAGGGATACTTTACACCAGGCTTTGTTTTTCTCTTCATTTTCCTCACTTGAACTTGGGGCAACGTAAACTCAAATTTTACAGAGTGATAGCAAATCAACAACAAGCTTTTGCAATTTTCTTGGTGATTCGCTTCCATCATGAAAAAACAAAAAATAAAAACTTATTGCCCAATCTACAATAGAAGTTGAGTATAGGGCAATAATGATATATACTACTACTAAAGTTGTTTGGTATCGATGGTTGCTTGCTGACAAGGTTGTTACTATTACCACCTCCATACCATTTTTTTGTGATGGTAAGAGCACCTTTGGGATTTCAAAAAATCGGGAGCTCCATGAATGCACCAAGATATTGAAGTCCATTGTCACTTTGTGTGACAGAAATTTGTGGCTGACACAATTTCTCTTTTATATACTACTTCATCTGCACAATTGGTTGACTTCTTCACTAAAATACACACTGTGCCTCAATTCTCTCGGCTTGTCTCTGAACTATCAATGATGTACCAAATCATTTCGAGTTTGAGGGTGATTGTGAATTTATTGTGATTTGTAAGTTTTTTTTTGTATAATATTTTCCTTCCTTTTCTATATGGACATGGTTTCTATAAGTACATGTAGAAATGAGTCCCCTCTTAAAAATCTATTTTTGAGATGGACTTTTGGAGTTAATTTTGAAGGGCCTGTAATCTCTAACACGGAGATCATGAATATGAATAAATAAATAAATTTTGAAATCTAGAAATAATACTTCTATTAAGAAAACATTTGGACCGTTAGTTTCAATCCTTTTAGATGGACAACTTGTTTGCATCCATCTTTAAGATGGTGCTTTATACCTCGGGGACTACTTGTTTGCAGCAAGAAATAATTTTTCTTTTTAGATGGACTACTTGTTTGCATTTGGACCGTTAGTTTCCATTTTTTTATTTGGACTACTTGTTTGTGGCAAGAAATAATTGTTTTAGAAGGACTACTTGCTTGCAGCAAGAAATAAATTTTATATTAAGAAAACATTTGGACCGTTAGTTTCTATTTTTTTAGATGGACTACTTGTTTGCAGCAAGAAATAATTTTTCTTTTTATATATACATACTAGGAAGTTGATTCATCATGTAATGATCTATAATGCTTGTATACAACTTTGTAACCCTATAAAATAATGGTTTTGTGCAACAATTTTACATAGAAATACAAATATTTCTCACAATACTAGAGTAGCATATGTGAAAACATTTCTTTAGTGTCAATATTTTGAAGTACAATAGGGCCAGGATGATCAGGCCCTCCAAAGGGCCCACTGGGCCATGCCCAAATTGTGGGTCAGGGTCCCAAGCATGGTCGCATACCCGGTCCAAATTGGGCCCGCCCCAGTGTCCCCCATTCTTAGAGTGAAGTAATGATCTCAGTGAATCAAAAGGGGAACAAAAAGCCCAAAACAGACCTTAACGAACAAAATAATGGGAAATTTACGTACCGACCAATTTATGAAACAATTATACTAAAATAGCCCAAAAATAGGACGGAATCCCCATTGTTTTTTATTTTCTGGCAAGTTTGTCTGTGTCTGATGTTGTAAACATCGAACCGCTTGTTAATCCATACATTTTAATTTTTTGCAAATTCTATAATTACCTTATAGCAACCACATAGATGCCAGAAATAATGTCACAAACACCTTCATTTTTTTTCATATCTCTAATCAATGTTGATAGTTTTGGTGTTTTACAGCCTGATAGGAGTCATCATGGTTATCTTTGGGCTATATTGTGTGCTGTGGGCAAAAGAAAAGGATGGTATTGTAAAGAAGAAGCATGCCAAAGGCCTGCTAGAAGGAGAAAAGGAGATCCAAGGCTTCTTGGAAGGATCCAAGAAAGAAAACGTATCATTACAAGAAGAAGAAGAGTAGAAGTAAGAATACTCCCGAAGAAAGATAACTCCCTCTCTAAGTTTACCATTTCTAATTAAATGAGAACTAAAACAAATAGAAAATTGAGAAGTAGCTTCAACACCCCATTTTTTCTGATGCACATTTCTTTTTTTTGGGTAATTCAATGGGGAATGTAGCCGCTACCTGTTTTTTAAATGGTTAGGTCTTTCGAAGCTATCAGTGGGATTGGAGACCACAATGTGCAACTAAGGCATGGGGGGTGCACATTTTTTTTAGGATACATAATCATTCTAAAATTTAAGGTGATTGTTTTGAAAATGTATTTCATTGTAATGTGAAATGGATACTCCTCTGCTTCACTAATAAAATTAATACTCCTCTTCTGGCCTTCTGTAATAGGGTTTTTGGAGTTAAGTTCTTGGGGTCCTAACTTCTAATGAGATGAGTCATAAAAGAGGCCCAAAAATGGGGTCGAGAATTGTTTAGACCACTTATACAATCAAATAAAGACTCCCAAGTTAATATGATTATCGAAATTGAACTAAAGTTTCATTCAAGATTCTTTAACTTCTAATGGAGCGGAACAGATTTTATTAATCCAAAATATTTGCAAGGATAATGAGGAAATATGTTGTAGTCACACAATGTAGATGGATCGTGCACAAACTGAGAGGTTGATCTCCATGAACAAGCCGGCAAAGGATATCAAAACATGGAACGAAAACATATAACCAACAAAATAAAGATAAACAGTTTAAATTTAAAATTCACGGGTAGGGGCCCATTATCCTTACTAACTCACCAAAAAAACAGTTTAAATTTAAAATAAAAATAAAAATAAATAGTGCACCATCTTCCCATTCAGACAATAGAAGAATAATGATCGATATTTAAAAAATTAAAATTTATTTGGGTTGGCGTTTCCAAAATTAGATTATGATATATTCTTTCAAACTCCTTTTACAATGGAATAGTAATTTTATTTTCTCTCTCAGTTTACTCTCTCTGTTTCTCTAATATTGTTTTTCATTGTTGTTGGGGTATATAGTAATGAGCAAATACACTATGTTCCTACATGGGTATATTGTGCATCACCTATTTAAGAAGATTTTTTAGCCTAAAATTTCGGGAACCATATAAGAATTATTATATGATTAATTTTCAAAATAAAATTTAGGTTACTTAAATCTAGCACTACAAAAATTAGACGGTCTTGATTCAAGTTTGAGGCACTAGTTTTTTTCTAATGCATAGAGAGTTTCTTTAGTATCCCTATCATGCATTTTGTTAGAGGGAGAAAATTGATAGGACCAGTGATTTAAAAAACAGATCGGCGGAAAATTGATAGGACCAGTGGTTTAAAAAACAGATCGGCGATTCGGATTGGACACTCCAAATACCTATCTGGATTGGTGAATCGGCGATGCAGATCGGAAATCGGCCGTCTCGGTAGGATTAAGCTTTAAAAAAAATCCAAAAAAAATATTAAAATTCATTATAAATGTTGTCTTTTAGAAATCCAATAGGAAATAAGGGCACTACATTGTTAACTTTCATTTTTTTCATCAATTTGTGAATATTGAGATGTTCTTTCCCTGTATAAACTTATGTTAACTATTAAATTTACATCACACAAAAGAAAAATCATAGAATTATCATGGACAAAGTATATAATCATGCATGGACTACAATAAAGAGTACACTAAATCGATAAAAAAATAGCCACTAAAATCTTGAATTGGCGGAAAACCCTAATCTGCTAAAAAAACCCAAATTATTACAACCTAACTAACTATAATATTATATACTTAAATTAAAATTGTTGGTTTACATTTTATAATTATTTTATTATACAAATAATAACAAATCCAAAATATTTTATAATATCATAAAATTTAAAATGTATTATTGACAACGATAAGAAAAATAGTACATTACATGATTTATAATGCAACAATTAATAAATAAAATAAAATATTTGGTTATCAATATAGAAATTATTAGAATGAGTATATTTTCGAAATAACTCTTTAATTTTTCAAAATTTTAAATTTTTAGATTTCTAAAATAAATTTAGTAAAAGAGATTGTTAGTAGAAAGATAGAGATTTCAAATGGAATAAACCAGTGGTTTAAAAA
This sequence comes from Amborella trichopoda, assembly GCF_000471905.2. The sequence continues at coordinate 1,215,391 of NW_006499159.1, forward strand.
TAGATCGGTGCCCTAGGGTGTATTATTACAACTTAACTAACTATAATATTACATTATTTATTCCTAGGGTGTATTAAGAAATACTTGTTGTATTTATAAATATATTTTATATTTTTGACAATAAATATTTGTTTTATTATGTTTTTTTTTGCTAAGAAAAATATGATACTTGTTGTATTACTTTTTATTTTATTTTTTAACAAAAAAAATTAAGAAGATGTTGTACGACTTTTCTTTTTTTTTTGTATTATCTTTTATTTTATTTTTGACAAGAAATACGTTATATTAAATATTTTTTTTTTACAACAAAAATAAAAATATGTCTTATTATTTTTTTACCAAAAATGCTTGTTATATTACTTTCTATTTTTTATTTTTTTTCTTTTATATTTTTTACAAGACGATTTTTTTCTTCTATTTTTTATTTTTTTCCTTTTATTTTTTTCAGAACATGACTTTTTTTTCAGAACATGACTTTTTTCTTTTACATTTTTAAAAAATAAAAATAAAGCCCCAGAGGGGCACGGTGGTGATAATCTTGAATTGCGCATAGGAGGAATTGATGGTGGGAAGCACAAGCCAAAATTCACAGTGCTAACCTCCTCCACCAATTCATCACATTATGCTTTTAATGCTGTAATAAATATATACATTCTATTAGCTACGCAACTCTAACTTTTTTCCACATCGAAGGACGAGAGCACTAAGAAGCTCTATAAATAAGAACACAATGGATTAACATCGTGCATGTAGAGGCACGAGGGCGATGTGTCACACGTTATTGTGGCTCGACACGTGTGAGGTGGGGCTGCCAAGCGTTTACTCACAAAAGAACACAAAGGAACCTCGGTGGGGCTGCCAAGTGTTTACTCACAAAAGAACCCGGCGAGTCTACTCTTGTGAAACAGGAATATTTTGCAGGGAATCGGTGATTCCTCTTTATACTCCGCCCGGTTTCCGATAAATCTCGGCAATTTCTCACTAGACTCATCCGATTTCCAATATTGTGTAGGAACTGGCAGGGGCAAGCTGATTCCGGGTCGGGCAAGCCGATTCCGGGTCGACACGCCAATTTTTAAACCACTAGATAGAACATTCCCACCCACAGGGGTAAGAAGTCTGTTGTGCAATGTTTTGATTTCACAAAAGACTTCACTTCTGGCAGAATTACAAGATGCGTATATTGCTATATGGCATATATTGCTGGGATCCGGAAAGTATTGGCCTATTTTCGGTGAAAGACATTTATGCCCTCATGTTTAACAATATTGCTGGGATTTGGAGAGTAATGGCCTGTTTTCGGTGAAGGCCATTTATGCCCTCTTGTTTAATGATCGGATGGCGGAATTACAAGATGCGTATATTTCTAAATGCGTATATTGCTGGAATTTGGAAAGTAATGGCCTGTTTCCAGTGAAGGCCATTTATGCCCTCGTGTTTAATGATCGATGACGGCCCTCTTTGACACAGATTGCGAAGGTATTTATGCCCTCGTGTTTAATGATCGATGAGGGCCCTCTATGCCACAGATTGCGAAGGTATGGAAGCGGCTTATACCACACCACGGTTTGCGAATGACTTCACTTCTGGCGGAATTACAAGATGCGTATATTGCTAGATGGCATATATTGCGAAAGTAATGGCCTGTTTTCGGTGAAAGCCACTTATGCCCTCCTGTTTAACCATATTGCTGGGATTTGGAAAGTAATGGCATGCTTTCGGTGAAGGCCATTTATGATGGATGGCGGAAATACAAGATGCGTGTATTGCTAGATGCGTATATTGCTGGGATTTGGAAAGTAATGGCATGTTTTCAGTGAAGGCCATTTATGCCCTCGTGTTTAATGATCGATGGCAACCCTCTTTGCCACATATTACTAAGGTATGGAAGTGGCCTATACCACACCATGGATTGCGAAGGTATGGAAGTGGCCTATACCGCATGTGGAGCAGTTCTATATTTGACTAGCAGGTCAGAACAAGATTTTGACGGTCGGCAATTTAATTAAGAGGGCGGATATTCTGCCAAATGTATGTCTGATGTAAGAAAGATGGGGAAAGATGGAGAGTTAGTAGCATATCTCTTTGTTTATTGTAGTTTTATGGCAAACCTACGGGGGTTTTTCTTGAGAGCTTTGGGTGTGAGTGCTGCTTTACCACTTGATTGTCAGGGTCTATGTTTCCAACACTAGGGAAGATTATTTAGAAGATTATTAGGGGTAGTAATGTGGGAAGTTTGGAAGGAACCGAACAGAAGAACTTTTGAAGGCAAGGTATTACTAGCAGATATAGTGCCGAGTAATATTTTTCATAGCTATTGGAGTTGGCTCTCCGAGGGAAGAGAATCTCTGAGGTAGACGTGTGTCTTAATCTTACAAATCTGGTCTTCTCCCAGTTTGCTAAGCCTAGGCCAGTTGGGCGTTGGGATCCACCGCTTCAGGGTTACTTCAAACTTAATTTTGATGGGAGTTCTTTAAGTAACCCGAGTGCTGCAAGTATAGGAGGTGTCGTTAGGGATTAGAATAGTACCTAATTTAAGGCCCTCTTTATGGTCTTCGATGTTCTATCTCTAAAAATTTGAGCACGCAGTGTGTGGTGTAGGAAGACTTCCTAAATGTGGTGAGATGGTGTAGCAAAGAGAAGCATTTCCCATGGGAGTTCCACTCTATATTGTGCCAGATTATGGATAGGATTGATGGTTTGACGAGATCTTTTCATCAAGTCTTTTGGGATGCCAACTCCTTTGCCGATGATCTTTCTAAAAGAGAAGTCAGTTGTGTGTCTATCTTATGTGCAAATGATGTTGATCCCTCGTAACAAACTTTAGCAATAAAATTTTAAAATCTTTGTAAGGACAAAAAAAATAAATAAATAGAAAGAGTAGTAAGTCTTTTGGCTATAGTAACTTCCATTTCTCTGTGCAGGTGGGGAAATGGCACAAGTTGAGTGCACAAACAAGGCCCCCATGGGCAATTGTAATGTTATATCATGTGGCCCCTTCTGTGTAAATAACTTTGCGAGTGCACACATCCCTGCTAGCCACCGTATTATTCATCATTCAATTATGCTAATCATTAGGAACTTTCATTCTTTTCTTAGTCCTTTTTTTTATAAATGGATTTTCTCAATGTGACTATTGAAATCTATGGTCGTGAATGTTGTAGTCCTTTAATTTTTGGATGAATTGCGATGGAAAGAAAGTGAGATCCATTAAAACACGACATTATCCATGTGATAGGTCCCGTCCTAGTTTTGCAACCGTTGATTAGATTGTTATACCACAACACAATTGAGATGCGTGGCTTAGAAGGAAAGTGTTTTCGTAGAATGAGTGCGTTCACAATGATGCTCTAGAAATTTATTGTAGCTTTAAGAAAAGGAAAATGTTTTGATAAGGCTGCTGCCCTATATAAATAAATAAATCCTTTCCTTAAAATTCACAAAAAATTGCAGTTTTGACATTGGAAAAATTTCAAATCGGTTATCTTGGCCTTGACTATTATGGTTGTGAACAAAAATGTTGGGATTTCAAGCCCTAAAGATAGCATATATTATTACCCATTAACCATATTGTCCATTTTACCCTAAAGAGAAGTATTCACAGATACACAAGATTTATACTATTTTTTTAGCTTCAAATTTTATAGTCAGGGTTGGAAATTGATTTTAGAGGCATCATAGAGATTTGCGATATCCAAAGTTCTTTCTAGATAAAGTTATACCTTGTTTTTACCATTTTTTTTTTTGAATTTTTCTAACATACTTACCTTAAGTTGTACACACGATATGGGTTGCTTGCGTATGAGTTCAGCCCTTACTTAAATAATTTAAGAATTGCTGATCTGCTCAAGAAGCTTCATAAATTTTCCTACAGAAAATAAAGTAAGCAATCCAGCATAAATGCAAGAAAGCAAACAAGTTCATTAAAGAATGATCATGATCCAGTAATACAAGTTCATCTGTAATGGAGTGGGTTGAGTTGATGGGTAAAAGCAAGTGAAGGCAAATAAAGAAACTTACAAACATAGATAGAAACAAGAGGCACACGCATAAGTAGAAAGAAGAAGCACACCAGAAAGAAACTAGGCTGAGAGGCTCTAGTAGCACTCTACCTTTTACAACTGACTTAAGGGGTTATATATAGACCCCGGACTTGAAATGCAGATTTCAAACAAAATTAAAACAAGACAGCTGGCCTGGACAGCTGACCTTATGTACAGTAAAAAGTTGTTGTACAGTTGACAGGTGGCCAGTCATGAACAGTAAAAAGTTGTTGTACAGTGGACAGGTGGCCAGTCATGAACAGTAAAACGTTGTTGTACAGTGGACAGGTGGCTAGTCATGAACAGTGCTGCCTACAGAATAATGTTGAACAGTGCTGCCAACAGTGCTGCCGACAAAATAGTGTTGTACAGTGCTTCTGCCGACAAAATAGTGTTGAACAGTGCTTCTGCCGACAAAATAGTGTCGTTCAGTCTGTGTCATAATTGAGCGGTTATCCATCAGAATCATAACTCGGTGAAGAGTGATTGGACGGGCTGTGTGAAGGTCCAATGTAAGTATCATCACTTGAACTATCTATCTGTATTTCTGTAGGAGGAGGATGATCTACAAGCCAAATGTGCAGTTGGTGTAATAGTGCCGCTCCTCTGGGAGTTTCATCATTCCAGACTGTGTTTCCTGTATGGACATCCAAAGGAATCCATTCTGGCCGGATTCTGTTAATGTAGCACATGAGAATTTTCAATTCGTTCCATAAATCTGTCTGAAATAGCCAAAAATTTAGGAGATTGTAATCATACCATCTGATGGTTTGGATGAGAGGATATTGGGTAAAATAGGTATGTTCTAGATATATCTGAGGATTAAGGTCTTGATGGAAAGTTATAATGATATAAGGTCGGTGAGGATAACCAAAGGATTCAATCCATTTATTATAATGGTAATGTTTTAAAAGGAATTTATAGAAGTTGAATGCTCTGGGATTGGGGTGAATGTAATTGTTCCATTGTACGAAATGACAATGTCTGAGATAGGAAAGTAATTTCCTTACATGAAAAGTAAAGCATATATGGTGGTTTTGGGTAAGATACCAGAGAAAACAAATGGCTTCTTTTGGCGGTTTTGGGTAAGATACCAGAGAAAACAAATGGCTTCTTTTAACATATTATAATAATGCCTGGTTTGGAATAGGGATAAAAATGGATATGATGGATGGAATCGAATTCCTTGGAAACATTCTCCATGATTTCTGATTACTATTTTATGCATTTTTTGTTGCATATTCTCATTTCTGGAGCCCATTGTTTTTCTGAGAATGATGTCATATGTTTCATCAAGAACATCTTGTGAGTCATCATCAATTTTGATAATAGCTCCCAAAAAAGGAACAACTGGAAGAAGAGGTTCTTCAGAAAATTTTCTTCTTGAAAACATGTCTGCAAAAATATTATTTTTCCCAGAAATATGCTTATACTCAAAATTCCATTGAAAAACCAGTTTGACCATCTGAGTAGTTGAGGATTAGAAAGACTTTTGTTATTGAATTTCAGCATATTTGGAAATGTAGACTAATCCACTTCAACAAGGAAAGCATGTCCTATTAGATGAAATTGGAATTTTCAATTCCTCTTTTAACTGCAAGGATTTCTTTAAATGTCAAATGGTAATGAAGTTCAGAATCTTTAAACTTTCCACTTTTATAACCACAAATCATTCTATCTTTTTCTTTTTCTTCAAGTAAGATACATGCCTAAAATTCATCAGAAGCATCTGTTTGCAAAATTCTTTTTCCTGTAGAGGGGATTTTCAAAGAAGGTAGATTTTGAGATAATCTTTTAAGCTCTAGAACACACTCAGTTTGTTTTCTTGTCCATGGTGGTGCTTTTTTCTTCAACAAGAGGTAAAGAGGACTAGTAAACATAGAGAGCTTGGGAATAAAAGCGGACATATAATTTACAATTCCTAAAAATTGCTGGATTTGTTTTACAGAGGATAAAATATCTGGAAACTCTAACAAGTGTTTAGCAATATGAGGCTGAAGTTTGTACATTCCATTGTGAAAATGCATACCAAGGAAATCTATTTCTGTAGTAGCAAAGACACATTTTTTCTCGGAAAGCATAATAACATATTTACAACAAAGAGAGTGGAATTTATCTAATAAGAGAACATGACTATCTAGATCAGGAGAAAAAAGGAGTACGTCATCTATATATATCAGCGCCTGTGTTGAGATTGGTTAAAAAATTGTGGTTAAAACATTTTGAAAATATGTGGGTGCATTTTTTAAACCAAAAGGCATAACCGTCCATTGAAAATGGTATTTTGGTAAACGAAAAGCTGTCTTAGGACGATCAGCTAGGTGAATTCCAATTTGCCAAAATCCTAATTTCAAATCAAATTTGAAAAATATGTGAGCATGAGATATTTGGGAAAATAGTGCAATTTGATTAGGCAAAGGGAATTTATCATCTGCAAGGAAGATATTTAACGGTTGGTAATTGATAACTAACTTGAGTTTTCATTGGATTTGTTCAGCTCTCTTATTTACATAAAAAGCTTCACAAGCCTAAGGAGAACTGGTTGGCTCAATTAACTGTTCTTTTATCAAATATTGTATCTCCAGCTTAGCTTGTTCCAACAAATCAGGATTTAAACCTCAGTGAGAAGCTTTTGTGGTATTTATGTCTTCATTTTTCTTAAAAGACAGTTTAACATAAAAATTCTGATTTCTCCATAATGGATTTGTACATTTTTGGAGAAACTCAGAATGGGAATTGACACAACAATCAAATATAATTTTTTGTTTGAATATATCTAAGGTGTAGGGAGGATCTATACAGGCTATCTAGGGTAAGGTTAGGTTCCTATAATATAATCCTTTGGAGGTCCATTGAAGTTTTACTTGATGTAAAACATCAATTCCAAGTAAAAGGTATTTGTTTGGCAAATAGGATCCTAAGAGTTCATGTTGGATAATTACCTTGGGAAACAATTTAATCAAAATAGGTTTGCTAATTTGGGTTATGGAAAATTTCTCTCCATTAGCAGCTCTAAAAGTTTGGTTGCATATTTCCCAAAACTGTTTTGGTTGTAAATCAGGTTTCAAAATACTAGTGGATGCTCCTGTATCAAAGAAGGCGGGTATGGTCAAAGGCTTGAAATAGTGTTCTTGGAGTATCTGAACAAGGCCTACAGGGGTAGGTTGATAGGGTAAATTGTTTATGCTTGCAATTTCATCCTCCTGTGGCGACAATATCTTTGGAAAACTAGTGTTGCTTATTTTATTGAGCTCAAAATCATCAGAATAAGAAATGGATATCAGTGTATCAGGATTCTGCTCATCATCAAGAGAAAACACTGATTCTAAATCATCATCGAATTCTTCTTCCAAAACCTGTGACAAAATATATATTATCTTTTTTTGCTTTTTCTGGTTTGGGCAATCTTTTGCAAAATGGCCTTTCTTTCCACAGACATAGTATCTATCTCATTTTTTGTGTCTTCGAAATCTTGATTGTCGAAGATATTTGAATCTTTTGAATTTCTTCTTTTTCCTATTCGGTCAAACTTCTTTTTTCCTTTCGAGACAGGTGGACATGACCACTGTTTTTCTGCATCACATTTAATCTTGAGATATGGTTTATGACAATATTTTCACAGCAAATGCTTATTTTTTTCCATTTGTTTTACAAATTCAACTTGGTTGCAGAGTCTTTCAAGAGCATGGAGAACAAACTACTATAATTCATCAAAACTGGTGTTTTGAATGGTTAGTCCTTGATTTTCCATTGTTTTTGTTGCTTCTTTTCCAAGATTAGGAGGTATGGATTCAAGATAAAATTGTTTCAAATTTATATCATCAATTTCTCCTATTTTATGGTATCTTTTGTTCATCTCTGAAAAATGTTTTTCAAGGTCTTGTCGCTTAAAAGAACAACATTTAAGCTAAAAAAATTCTTCACGGGCAGCAATTTGTTCATGCTTAATTGGGCTTGAGAATTCAGATGCCAAATAATTAAGAAATTCAACAATGGGCTGACTATTTCTTAACTGTGTTTGTCGATATTCTCCAAGACTTATGTACCAATCAAAAAGGTGTTCTCTTAGCCTTACAATGACTTTGGAAATGGTACTGGCTAAGGTATTTGTAGGATTAAGCATTTCTGAATGCATCCATCCTTGAATCTCTCTGAATCTGTCATTCCATCGTGAAGGTGGAATGTCATCAATAGTAAATCCTTTAGATGAATCTCCATAGGTCGGGGTAGGTTAAGTTTCTTGGTTTTCAGGAGGTCTAAATTCTTCTTCCATTACAGGGTTTGGTTCATGGGGTGGTTCAGGGTGGTTCATCATTAACAAAGAGTCTGAATTCAGGGAAGAAGAAGAAGGTTTATCATCAAAGGTTTCAGAGTTATCAGCCATAACTTCTGAGGATTGTGTTTTAGTTTAAAGATTTACTTTAGGCAGTTTGGTCATGTTTTTGAGGAATGAACTCAGGTTTCTCAAGGGCTCAGAGGAGGTTAATATCTGAGTTGGGACTGAAGAGGCTACAACATCTGAATTAGTATCAGAAGACTGAAACATTTGGGTTTCATTTTTAGGTATTTGAGGACTAGGATGAGGTGGCACTGTTACAGGTGGTGAAGTAACAGAAGGTTTAGGTATTGGGATTTGTGATGAACTAGGTACTGAAATATTTGGTCTTTTTCGCAATTGGGGAAAGAACATTACTTCAGGGAAACATCTTTTATCTTCAAAAGAACTTAAAGCTCTAAAACCAAAATTTCTTGGAGAAATTAATCCTGTAGGTGGGTAAAGGGTTCTAGTAGGTGGGAAAGGATCAGGACTTCTTAAAGTATGATAGCTTTGGGTAAGGATTTGCAAGTAAGGGTTGGAATTGGGAATGGTATTGTGGCTGTGGGTATTGAGATTTCATCCAAAGATCTTTTTCAAAGCTTTGTAATTATTTTTCTAAAAATGCTTTTTCCTTTCCTTTTCTTTTTCAGTAAATAGGATTGCTCATGAATATCCTTTACTGTATATAAAATCTGCATCAACTCTTCATGCAATACTTGAATCTTTTCCTTTAATTGAACAATAATGCCAGTTAATCCCTATAATTGTGAAGACATCACATTCTGTTTTTCTTCAATTTGAAGTAATGCTAAATTCTGTGATTTAGCATTTTCAGCTTACCAGTTTAGGCTTGCTTCGGCCGGAGATATAGACTTTTGTGCTCTGGTGACATCTCTTGTACTGGGACTTTTAATCTTCCATACATGTTTTTCATTTTCTTGAATTTTTTCATAATCATGTAATGAAGGAAAATTTGAGGCATAATTTGAACTTTGAGGGTCAAAAGCCAAGCATTATGGAATGTGATTTTTTTTTTGCAGAATCATCATTCTGATCATCCCATCCTGTAGGGATAATTTCTGAAATTTCTGACACAATGGTTTTAGGTTTCTGATTACCATAAGTCACATAATAATCTCATTTCCTGAACTCTCACTAAGTTAACAATTGTTAGAGTTTCTAGGTATTTTATCCTCTGTAAAACAAATCCAGCAATTTTTAGGAATTTTAAATTATATATCCCCTTTTATTCCCAAGCTCTCTATGTTCAATAGTCCTCTTTACCTCTTGCTGAAAAAAAACCACCACTAATGACAAGAAAACAGACTGAGTGTGTTCTAGAGCTTAAAAGATTATCTCAAAATCTACCTTCTTTGAAAATTTCCTCTACATGAAAGATAATTTTGCATACAGATGCTTCTGATGAATTTTGGGCATGTATCTTACTTGAAGAAAAAGAAAAAGACAAAATGATCTGTGGTTATTAAAGTAAAAAGTTTAAAGATTTTGAACTTCATTACCATTCGACATTTAAAGAAATCCTTGCAGTTAAAAGAGGAATTGAAAAATTCCAATTTCATCTAATAGGACATACTTTCCTTGTTGAAATGGATTTGTCTGCATTTCTAAATATGCCGAAATTTAAGAACAAAATTCTTCCTAATCCTCAACTACTCAAATGATCAAACTGGTTTTCTCAATGGAATTTTGAGTATAAGCATATTTCTGGGAAAAACAATATTTTGGTAGACATGTTTTCAAGAAGAAAATTTTTTGAAGAACATCTTCTTCCAGTTGTTCCTTTTTTGGGAGCTATTATCAAAATTGATTATGACTCACAAGATGTTCCTGATGAAATATATGACATCATTTTCAGAAAAACAATAGACTTCAGAAATGAGAATATGTAAAAAAAAATGCATGAAATAGTAATCAGAAATCATGGGGAACGTTTTCAAGGAATTCGATGCCATCCATCATATCCATTTTTATTCCTCTTCCAAACCAGACATTATTATAATATGCCAAAAGAAGCCATTTGTTTTCTCTGGTATCTTACCCAAAACCACCATATGTGCTTTAATTTCTATGTAAGAAAATTACTTTCCGATCTCAGATATTGTCATTTCTTACCATGGAACAATTACATTCACCCCAATCCCAGAGCATTCAATTTCTATAAATTCTTTTTAAAACATTACCATTTTAATCAATGGATTCAATCCTTTGGTTATCCTCACCGACCTTATATCATTATAGCTTTCCATCAAGACCTTAATCCTCAGATATATCGAGAACATACCTATTTCACTCAACATCCTTTCATCCTTAAGAGCTAAAAGACTTTTAAGGACAGTTGATCAAATCAAAAGGCCGTCCACTGGTGTGAATGGGGGCTTGGGCATTCCTGATCACAGCAAAGTCCATGAAATCAGATGGCCAATCCTCCATGCACATTGATATGACAAATATCGTAGTCCCAATAAAAAAATAACACCTAAAATAATATCAAAAAACTTTTAAATAAATAAATCTATATAGAAGTTACTTGGATCTGTCTAAATCACACGAGGCATTTAAGGTTTGTTGGAGATTCTAATTCTCGAATCCCCAATTTAATCGATCACCGAATATTACACACTCAATACCAAATACGTAAAATCGATAATCCAATAATAAGCTGAAGGATCGTGTGCTATAGTTTAAGAAAATAAATTAAAGATGGAAAACATAGTCATGAGAGAAAATTAGAGAGAGAAACCATAACACAAATTTAACGTGGTTCACCTCGTAAGGCTACGTACACAAGCAAGCTGGCAAGTATTCCACTATCAACAGAGAAATTTATAACGGGATACAATGTTACCTCAAATGACAAAATTGACGAAAAATATCACCAGAAATACCTTCTTGTGATCACCTAGAAAACACGATTTACTTCGCTTCACTTTGGATGATCATCCTCATTTGTGGTTGCTTAAATTTTTCCCAAGTATCACGATTGCTATGTCACCTAGATAATATAGATGTCCCTAAATTAAGTTACTAATGCTTTGCATTTTTTTTTTTTTTGGTGAAGTGAGAGCCTTAAGTGTTATATATGGAGAAATGTATGTCTAGTCATTAAAGCACATGAATATATAAAATTTCAATTTAAAATCTTGGGGAACCAAGCACACACAGTATTTTAAAATTTTAAGGTAGTGAAATGAAGGGTGATGACATTGTTATATGAATATAATTAGAAATAATAAAAATTCAAAAACAAAAAGTTCAGGCAATTCTGATTCGGTGGTGATCCTGCTAGCCGCAAAACCCTAGGTCTCTCTCATACTCCGAGCATGCACCCACAATCGTTTCCATGTTATATGATATACCAATTTCTTTTTTTTTTCTTTTAACTTTTTTACATAGTAGAAATGGAATCTGTGACATCACATTGTGTCCGGAGGGGCCTAGCCAAGGGCCTAATCCATATAAGATAAACGTAGCGATCTTTTTTCTCTCTCTCTCTCCCTCAGGCCCCACAATGCTTTCCTCCAAGGTTTTAAAAAACATATTAGTGACCCAGATTGTCTATCCAAAAAATTGGTAGATCAGTGGTCCAAATTGAAGAATTGTTGTGATCGGTTAGATCAGGCCTTAAAACATTTTAAATATAATAAAACTCTATATCATCATCAAAACCTTTTTCCAACTAAAACTAAAAATCCCTATAAATTGGGTGCATTGCATTATGTACTTTTTATTCTTTTGCATGAATGCCTGAAAATTGAGACGTTGTTTTTTGTCAAAATTTCTATTAATATTAATTTTGATAGAAATGTTAATTATGACTTTTGATAAATACTAATGACTATGTCAAGTTCTTTTTCTTTAACAAAATGAAATAAAATAAAAGAACCTAAAAGGGAGAGCGAGTGGAAAGGGAATTATGACTAAAATAAGGTAATAGGAAAAGACAAGCAAAATATCGAGAGACATAGAAAACGCAAAATGTTAGGCAAAGAAGCAAAATGTTGAGAGAGAGAGAGAGAGAGAGAGAGAGATTTAGAAAAGTTTCACCCTTGTGCATTAATGAATTAGCCACCCACGTGAAAGACCATTAAGATGACACACTTATCTCAATTTAATAAAAATTTCCTCATGCAATTATATTTTTCATAGTAAAATAAGTTTAAGTGAAATGAAAAATTGAAACTTAAAAGTATTTTAAAAGTTCTATATTTAAAAAATAAATAAATAAATTCTTACTAAAATGAAAATAATGAAATCTCTCTTTTCCTCGCATGTTCGAAAGTAGAAAATGGTTCATTGGAAATAAAACTAAGTGAGAAATAAAATTTCTTAATCACAAAAATCATTTTCTCTGTTGTTTCTTCACTAAAAGATACAAAATTAGCATAAAAGATTGCAAAAATATAATATAAAAATTAGTATCAAATTAATATTAATAGACACTCTGGTAAGAAACAACATCTTAATTTTCTGGTATTTATGCAAAATAATGAAAGTACATAATGCACAATTCTCATGTTTTGAAAACTCAAAAAACAATATTTATAGGGATTTTTACTGATTTCTAAATAATTTTATGGCTGAATCCGATCGATCCAACCAATTCTCCGATCTAAACCGTTTTTCCACCCATCCACCTAATTTTTTGGATGGACAATCTAGGTCACCGGCCTGTTTTTTAAAAGCTTGGGGTGGAGAGCATTGTGGGGCCCTTTGAGAAAGAGGAGACCGCTAGCTGCATCTTATAAGGACTGGGCCCTTTGCCTAGGCTTGTCAAGATACAATATGAGGTAAACGGTTCTATTTTTACTATGTTAAGATGTCGAAAACAGAAAAAGAAGTGGTTGTATCCTATAACAAGGAAACTGTTGTGAATGCATATTTGGAGTACGAGAGAGACCTCGGGTTTTGGGGCGATCCAGTTCCGGGGAACCAGGAATCACTGAACAAGCGTCGGCCGAACTTTCTATTTTAATTGTTTTATTATTTCTAATTATATAGTATAACAATGCCATCACCCTTCATATCCAAACCCTAAATTTTTAAAATACTGTGTGCGCCTGGTTCCCCTAGATTTTAAATTGAGATTTTAAGTATACTTGTGCATTAATTACTTGATGACATGCTTTAATTACTAGATCACACTTCACTAATTTTAGTCACATCTATTTTATCCATGCAACCGCAATACGTGGGGAAAATTTAAGCACCACAAATGAGGATGATAATACATTGTCAACAATTAGGAGTCTAGATTTCTATATATATGGTCTATGAACATCATTTTTCATGCTTCCTTTTCTTAAATTTGTAAGAGCAATGAAATATATGGCCATTCTTGCCCTCTTCTTGGTGCTACTGTTACTCTACGTAGGTAACAATTTGAACCCTATTTTCTTTTCATTTATGTGCATTTCAAGTTTTTGACATAATATTTTCTCTTTAGTTGGCTACATTAAAACATTATTTAGGTTATAAAGAATGAATTCGGGAGTGAAACCTATAGCCTACTCATACTAAGCTCTTGTTCTTGTATAATAATTTGTAGTTCTACAATATATGCAGTGCTATTATTTGTCAACAACTGTAGTTGAAAGGGTGTCTACTATAGTTATTATCAATGTTTTGAAACTCATCTTTGTCCTCAAGGCTCAGCCCTGGCCCAAGCAAAGTTACTTGAGAGAGTCTGATTTAACTCGTCTAGGTAGTCTAAACTCCTAAAAATCCAATAAAATTAAAAAAAATTCAAATAAAGTGTTAGAAAATAGTAATAACCAAACTAAACCATGAAGTTTCTATAAAGTGTAGGATTTATGAAAACAAAATTAAGCCTTGCTTCAAATCCTTGTTTGGAAAGCACTTTCAGCAATTGAAATCTCCATGATGATTCTAAAATCAATTTCCAAAACCGACAACAAAATTTGAAACTAAAAAATTGTAGAGATCTCATGGATATGTGAACACTTTTTTTGAAAACGAAATGGATGGTTTAGATAATTTGTTACAATATACATTATTTTTAGAGTTAAAACCCTATTTTTTTTCACAAACATAATGTTCAAAGGAACAGGGCCGGGCGTCTGTCGCGAGGCCTACTCTCTAGATATACGAATAGGGCCCAGGTTGGAATTCACCACCTTAATACAAATTATGCTCGAAGTTTTGATTTTTGTTGATTCCATCTTATTTCCTTCAATTTTTATGGCTTTGTAGGTTGTGGAATGGCCAAACAAAAGATGAAGTGCATCAGCGATATATATAAGGATCATTGCAACAAGCTGACATGCAAATTGGCTTGTGTTAAGGAATATTGGAGCCTACTTAGCAAGGCTGTCGACGCTCATTTTTGTCACGGATCAGGAATTTGCATTTCATGGGTTAGTTTCCCGTTTTCTATAAATGAGATTTCAATTTAACGAATGCTTTTCATTACATCCGAAGTCACACATTTATGCCTTAGCTCAGTGATTTGGAGTTCAAAAAGTAATGCAGATTTGGTTATTCATGAAGAGTTAAAATATAGGGTGAGGTTTGTATAGAGCCTAGGCTCTAAAAAATCAAATTAGAGCCTACCTTCTAATAGTATCAAGAAATGTGGTTTCATTATTGGAAATCTTTGTGATTGCTTTAAAATATATTTGCAGATTTATTTATAAGTTTAAAGCTTCAAAAATAGTGTAGACCGACGTATCTATGAAAATCTAGAAAATTGAGGGTCCAAAAATGTGTTACAAACTGTACTATTTTCAAAACTTGCAATTTATTTTTTTTTCATGTCCATGCATCTTGATATCGAGATGATCAATTTGAAGATATTTGAGCATCAAAACAACCTCTTCTAATGAAATTTTTGATGTAGGATCAAATTGTTTAGAGCCTCGGCTCTATTTAAACTTTTCCATAAAATAAATGTTTCAGACAGAGTTTTAAATAGTCTATTCTTCATTGAAAATCCATTTTCTACAATTCATAATTGTAAGATTGTTGGCTAATAAAGTTTGGAAAACATTTATATAAGGGTGAGGCTCTAACAATCAAATTAAGGTGCACCACATAAATACATTAGAAAAGGTTGTTTCAATGCTGAAAAACCCTAAATTCGATCATCTTGATCTCAAGATGTAAGGCTATGAGAAACAATAGATTTCATGTTTTGGAAATAGTACATCTTGTAATGTATTATCTAGACCATCAATTTTTAAAGTATTCATAGATTTGCTCGATCTACACTATTTTTTAACTTTAAATTTTATAATTAGAGTTCAAAATAAATTTTCAGACCATCCTAACGATTCATTATACTGAAATAACATATTTCGATACTATTTGAAGGTGCATCCTATTGTGATTGTTTTGGGCCCCAGCCTTATACAAACTATAACCATAAAGTTCTCGGGCCAAAATCCACCTCTAAGAAAGAGTCCAAATTTGAAAAAGTTATACTCCCTGGGGCAACAAAAATCTATCCA
Organism: Amborella trichopoda; assembly: GCF_000471905.2. The sequence goes on from NW_006499159.1 coordinate 1,231,239, forward strand.
AATGACATAAGTATACTTCCTTGGAGTAACTTTGACTTTTCCTTTGTCATTTATGGGTGTTAAGGTCAGTTCAAGTCCAAGCCAACCCAGATCCAGATTTTACCCAAATGGGTCCGAGATAAAAAAAATAGAAAACAAAAATAAGGAAAAAGTTTATATGATGTTGCAACTTTAAAACGTAGAATTAGTGATGAAATGTTGTTTTAATGTTAAAAAATCCTTTAATTGATCATCTCGACATTGAGATGTATGAATATGAAAAGAAAAAAAAAAAAAATTTGAATCCCTTAAATAGTGCATCTTGCAACACATTATCTAGACCGTCCATTTACAAGATTTTCACATGTGTATAGATCTACTTGATTTTAACCATTTTTAGAGTTTAAAATTTTCTAATTAGATATAAAAATGATTTTAAGATAATCCTAAGTATTGTTTATAACAAACTTACATGTTATGATAAAATTTGGAGGTGCCCCTTAATTGGATTGTTTAAGGTTGTAACCTTGTAGAAACCACAACCTACAAATAAATTTTATTATATATTATCAAAACATAAAAAAAAGTTATTGTACACACACACACTATCCATTTATCTGTCTTACTAGGAGGTCGCAACTATGTCCAGTCATTAGATGTCAAATTTAATGGCTTGGAGTGTGTCACACAGTTCAATGATTTTTTTTTAACCTTGAGTTTACTAAATAACACACTCAAAATCACTATTCCTACAGGATTGTGAGCTCATATTAAAAGGAAATAGTATCTTTGTATACATTTCTATTATTATATATACTTGTTGAGTCAAGTCAATTTGACTTCGGAACTAACTTGATCTGATAGGGTCTAAGATGAATACAAATCTAACACTAACCCATTAGATCCAATGTTTAGGTCTAGATCCAACCAAATTGCTACCCCTGTATGTCATATCAATGTCGCTTGAGGACTGGCCTTCTGATTTCATCGACTATGTTGTAATCATGAAATGCACAAGCCCCATTTGTTTGTTTCTTTTTTTTTTTTTTTTTAACGAAAACCCCGTTCATACCAGCAGATAGCCTTTTGATATCATCAACCATCCTTAAAAGCTTATTAGCTTTCAAGGATGCCTTATTTGCGTTCACTTGCTTAACACACTCCCCTATAAATGAACTTGTATTGATTTTATGGATAGTGCTCGTTCTTTAATGAACTTGTTTGCTTTATTATTCAGGCATTTATGTGGGATTGATTATTTTCTGCGATAAAATTTGTGAAGCTTTTTGGACAGATAAGCAATTCTTAAAGTATTTAAGTAAGATTTCAACTCAAAAGCAAGCAACCCATATTGTGTGTACAAATTATGGTAAGTATTTTAGAAAAATTTAAAAAAATGGTAAAAATATGATGAAACCTTATCTGGATTGCACTTTGGGCATTGGAAATCTCTATAATGGCTTTAAATCAATTTCCATTATTGACCATGAAATTTGAAGCGCAAAAAATAGTACAAATCTTGTGGATCGTGAATACTTTTTTTTTTGGTGAAATGAACTGTTTAGATAATGGGTTACAATATATGGAATCTTTAGGGCTTGAGATCTTGATATGTTTTCACAACCATAATTGTCAACGCTGAATAATCGACTTGAAAGTTTTCTAATGACAAAACTGTAATTTTTGGTGAGTTTTAAGGTGAAGTTTCACTTATTTTAATAGGGCTGCGGCCTTATCAAAACATTTTCCTTGTCTTAAAGCTACAAGAAATACATTTTCCTTTCCTTAAAGCTACAAGAAATATGTAGCGCTTCATTGTGAACAAACTCTCATACTCAAAAAAAGAGCCTGAGCTTAATTGGTTAGCACTTCATGACCTGCAACACTACATCCTAGGCTCAATTCTTATCAAGGGTAGGGGCCTTTTTCTCACTGACTCACCCAAAAAAAAACAAACTCTCATTCTAAGAAACACTCACTTTTTAGACTCACCCAAAAAAAACGAACTCTCATTCTAAGAAGCACTCACTTTTTAATCTACTCATCTTTACTGTGTTGTGTCATAGCAATCTAATCAACGGTTGCAAAATTATGATGGGCTCAATCACATCGATTATCTCACGTTTTAATGGATCTCACTTTCTTTCCATCGCAATTCATCCAAAAATTAATTGACTTCAACACTCAAGACCATAGATTTGGATAGTCACATTGGGAGTATTCATTATCAATCCAAGAAAAAAAATTAAACCAAAAGAAATTACAGCACAAGAGGCAAAGTCGCATTTAAGGTTCCAAAAACAAAAGATGTTGCATTTATTTAAAGCAAACCCAATTATTCCACATCAACATAGCCTTGCTTGATTTAACCTAGCATTTATTTGATTTAACCAGATAAGATAATTCGTCATTATCATAGTTTTTTCTCAATTAATTGCTCGGCTAGAATTAGGATAACAAAATGATGAATATGGTGGCTAGCATGAATGTGTGCACTAGCAAACGGTGGGACCAATGTAGTCACTACTTCCTCCTCCCTTAAAATGATTTATGCAGAAGAGGCCGCATGAAAAAATATTGCAAGTTTTAATGGGAACCTTGTTTGTACAGTCGCCTTGTGCCATTTCCTCACCTGCAGGGGAGGGGCGGGAACTGTTATAGCCAAAAGACTTCCTACTCCTGTGGACTACTATCTATTTGTTCCTTCAAACAAAATACATGTTAGGGATACGTTTTAGATTTCAAATTTTGGGGATGTAATCTCTAAAACACATATACTAATCCCAATTCAAAAACGTTCCTAAAGAAACTCTCTATGTAGTAGAAAAAAATAGCGCCTCAAAATTGAATCGAGACTGTCCAATTTTTGTAATGCTGGATTAATGTGCCCTAAAACTCAAAATTTTAATATTTTATTTTTAAAATAATCATCTAATTATTCTTATATGGTTCCCAAAATTTTGGACAAAACAAATATTCCCAAATAGGTGTTTTGGACGAGGGAGAGATGCACAATATACTCCAATGGGAGCATAGTGCACTTGCTCATTGCTAAACACCCCACCAACAATAAAAATAATATTAGAGATAAAGAGAGTGAGAATTACTAACTCATTGCAAAGAAATTTGAAAGAATACTATCATAAGCTATTTTGAACATGCTAATCCAAATATACTTTAATTATTTAAGTACCTGATAGGGTCTAAGATAGTCTCAAACCTAGCAATAACGCATTGGGTCCAATATTTAGGTCTAGACCCAACCAAATTGCTAGCCCCATTCATACCAATAGATGGCCTTTTGATATCATCAACCATCCTTAAAAGCCTGGTAGCTTTCAAAGATGGCTTCATTGCATTGACTGGCTTAACCCACTCCCTTATAGATGAACTTGTATTGATTTTATGGATGGTGCTTGTTCTTTAATGAACTTGCTTGTTTCGTGTGTTTGCTTTACGGCTCGGGTATTTATGCCGGATTGATTATTTCATGAGATAAAATTTGTGAAGCTTCTTGAGCAGACCAACAATTCTTAAAGTATTTAGGTAAGATTTCTACTCATAAGCAAGCAACCCGTGTACAAATTATGGTAAGTATTTTAGAAAAAATAAAAATAATAGTAAAAATAAGATAAAATGTTATCTGGAAATCACTTTGGGTATTGGAAATCTCTATAATAGCTTTAAATCAATATACAGGCTATGAAATTTGAAACTAAAAAAATGGTACAAATCTTGCAGATCCGTGAATACTTTTTTTTGGTGAAATGAACTATTTGGATAATGGGTTACAGTATATGTTATCTTTAGGGCTACAAATCTCGATATATTTTCACAACCATAATGATCAAGGCCGAATAATTGACTTGAACATTTTCCAATGTCAAAACTACAATTTTTGGTGAGTTTTAAGGTTAGGGTTTACTTATTTTGATAGGGCTTCTGCCTTATCAAAACATTTTCCTTGTCTTAAAGTTATAAGAATTACATTTTCCTTTTCTTAAAGCTACAAAAAATATGTAGCACCTTCTTTTTAAGCTGCTCATCTCTACTGTGTTGTGTCATAGCAATCTAATCAACGGTTGCAAACTTAGGATGGGACCTATCACATGGGTTATCTCCCGTTTTAATGGATCTCACTTTCTTTTCATCGCAATACATCCCAAAATTGAATGACTACAACACTGATTTGGATAGAAAAATTGGGAGTATTCATATTATTCATCCCAGAGAAAAACTAAAACCAAACGAAATTACTGCACAAGAGGCAAAGTCCCATTTAAAGTTTCAAAGACAAAAGATGTTGCATTTATTTAAAGCAAACCCAATTATTCTACATCAATGTAGCCTTGCTTGATTTAACCTAGCATTTATTTGATTTAACCGGATAAGAAAATTTATCATCATCATAGCCTTTTTTAAATTAATTGGAGTCGACTTGCATTAGGATAACAAAATGATGAATATGGTGGCTCGCAGGGATGTGTACACTCGCAAATGGTGGGAGCAATGCAATCTTTGTTTCCTCCTCCCTTAAATTGATTTACGCAGAAGACGCCACATGACAAAATAACTCAATTTTCCATGGGGACCTTGTTTGTGCAGTCGCCTTGCGCCATTTCCTAACCTAGAGAGAGAGAGGAAATTATTATTGCCAAAAGACGTCCTACTCCTGCGGACTACTATCTATTTGTTCTTTCGAGCAAAATACATGCTAGGGATACTTTATAGATCTCAAATTTTGGAAATGTAATATCTACAACCCATATACTAATCTCAATTAAAAATAGTTCCTAAAGAAACTCTCTATGTACTAGAAAAAATAGCACCTCAAAATTGAATCGTGACCGTCCAATTTTTGTAACGCTAAATGTACGTATCCTAAAGCTCAAAATTTAAATATTTTATTTCAAGATAATCATCTAATTATTCTTATATGGTTTCTGAAATTTTGGAATTAAAATCTTCCTAAATAGGTATTTTGGGCAAGGGAGTGATGCCCAATAAACTCCCATTGGAGCATAGTACACTTGCTCATTACTATATACCCTACCAACTATAAAAATAATATTAGAGATAAAGAGAGTGAGAGATAATATCTCATTGGAAAAGAAATTTGAAAGAATACTGTCGAAGCTATTTTGAAAATGCTGACCCAAATAAACTGTAATTGTTTTAATATCGATGATTATTCTTCTATGGTATTTTAATGGGTAGATGGTGCATTTTTTTTTGGTAATTTGAACTTTTGTTTTGGTTAATCCGTAGGAATGACGGGCCCTACCCTGAAAGGGGTGCAATACAAGGATTTCCCATCGGGTCAAAGATTCAACAACTTTACAAAGATTTATACTATCGAAACCATATTTCTCGATACTATTTGAAGGTGCTATTTATTTTGGTTGTTTGGAGCTTCAAGTCTATACAAATCGCACCCCATAAGAGAATATTACTCAATAAATATCTTGAGGGATTTTATAATGATGTTGTGCAAAATATAAGTCAGAGTTTATGGGCTCAGCTATGTGACTCGGACTTGGCCAAGTTACTTGGAATTGATGACGTTTGAATATCTTGAGGGATTTTATAATGATGTTGTGCAAACTATAAGTCAGAGTTTATGGGCTCGGCTATGTGACTCGGATTTGGCCAAGTTACTTGGAATTGATGACGTTTGATGGTTTGCATGTAACTCATAATTTATAAACAAAGGTTTAAAGGAGCATAAAATAATCACTAGTATTCATGATTTGATCTAGTTGACTCGAACGCGGCTGAGTAACTCGGTCACTTTATCTTGCCGAAATCAATAGTAGCCTACAAACTCGGTAAATTAAAAATTAGACATAAAATCATAAAAAGTATATTTATTTAGTATATTAGATATTCCTATATAATTTTGAGGATGAATCAAGAATTTTTTTAATCGTTTGCTTAATTTGTATATTTTTCCCTTCTTGAAACTTTCATGATAACTCTAGCTCTAAATATTTTTTTTCAAAATCCAACTGTATATCCATCTTTCATAAATTTTAGACTTTTAATCTTATTTATGGTGTAGTTTGGCTTTTACTATTTTATGACACTTTATTTGTTTATTTCTTTTTAGAGTACTTTACATACAGACCCTAAAATTTTACGTAAAGTACGAAACACTCTATGTATAGGTGAAATTTACAAAGAACATCGGTCAGCCTACTTTTTTTATTTTTTTTCCAAAGTGCCCCTCGATCAACTCTAATTATAATTTTTTTTAGCTTTTTCGTCAGTAGGGCAGTGCTTTAAATCTTAGGACATTGTCTTACAAACGAAAAGGCTAAAAAAAAAACTTAAAAAAAATCATAAAAATTCGGGTTGACTGAGATGCAATTTTGAAAATAATGAAAAATTGGGTTGACCGACCTTCCTTGACTTTCTGTCTATAAGCAGAGCTTTTTATATTTTACCTAAAATTTTAAGGTTCGTATGTAAATTACTCTTCTTTGAAATTTATAGGCTTTTAAGGAATGTACACTACCCAAGCGAGTTCCATCAGACTCTCTTAGGTTTCACTCCCCAATTCATTCTTTATAACCTAAATAATGTTTCAATGTAGCTAATTAAAGAGACAAAAACTTGAAATGTACATAAAATAAATAGAAAATTGTGTTCAAATTGTTACCTGCAGAAGAGAGTAACAGTAGCACCAAGAAGAGGGTGGGAATGCCATGTATTTCATTGCTCCTACAAATTAAAGAAAATGAAGCATGAAAAATGATGTTCATACACCATATATATAGAAAGACAATGTGTTATCATCCTCATTTGTGGTGCTTAAATTTTCCGCAAGTATCGCGGTTGCTCATGTCACCTGGATAATATCGCTGTGCCTAAATTAAGTTAGCATGCTTTGCATTGCTTTTTTTAGTGAAGTGTGAGCCTTAAGTGCTATATATGGAGAAATGCATGTCTAGTAATTTAAACACAAGTATACATAAAACCTCAATTTAAAATTTACGGGAACCAGTACAGGCGCACATAGTATTTTTAAAATCTAGGGTTGGCATTCGAAGGGTGGTGACATCGATATACGAATATAATTAGAAAAAATAAAAATTCACAAAATAGAAAGTTCGGCTAGTTATGATTCAGTGATTCCTGGTTCCCCATAATCAAATGGCCCCAAAACTCCAGGTGTCTCCATACTCTGCACATGCACCCACAATATTAATGTGGTTGTGCGGTTTTCCACTCATACGCTTGAGGATCAATTTCCTGTATGCTTGACATCTCTCCCTTGAACTCTTTTACCCTTACTGCATGGGCTTGTTGAGGTTTGATGTCTTGTATTCTGAGGAAATATATCTGCCAAAGTTCGGATATATCCGTACATGGGATTCGATATATCTGGGACTTGATATATATATTCGTATAAGGGTATTTCGATAATTTGTACGATCTATCTGGGACTCGATATATATCGTTGCGATTGGGGGTTCATCCAAAAGTTGAGGGTTCAGAGAAAAACGCAGATCTCTTTGTAATTAAATAAAAATAGAGTGGCGTGAGGAAGAGAACAAATTGTAACCCTATTTTCATTGCTAGTAAAGAAGTTCTAATCTCCCGTAGACGTATGCATGTTGCTGAACCACATATATCTTTTAGTTGTGGTTGGTTGTCTCTTTCTTTTGTGTTTGTTTCTTCTTTTTTGTTTTCATGGATTGCTTTTCATTTCTACAATTTGGTATCAAAGTCTACATGGTTATTCCACGTTATGGGGTTTGCTACCACGATGAGGGGAAAGGGCTCAAGCATCAAGTATGATATTGAGAGGTTCAATGGAAAGAACAATTTCACCCTTTGACGACGAAGGATGAAGGATCTTTTGATACAACAAGGTCTGGCTAAGGCTTTGCTAGGAAATTGAAGAAACTAGCAAAAATAAACGATGAAGAGTGGCAAGAGAATGAGGAAAAGGCAATACGTGCGATTCATCTGAATCTCTCAAATGACGCCTTGCGTTATGTGGTGGATCTCGAAACTGTTCCGGAGGTTTGGACAAAACTCAATAGTATCTACATGATGAAATCTCCGACGAATAAGTTGTTCTTAAAGAAGCAGTTGTATTCTCTTCAAATGGAAGAAGGCACAAATCTGCTTGAACATCTCAGCGAGTTCGACGAGATCATAAGCCAGTGAGCACGCCTTGACGTCGAAATCAAGGATGAAGACAAGGCCCTACTTCTGTTGGCTTAACTTCCAGGATCATACGATCACCTGGTTACGACTCTACTTTACGGGAAGAAGACTCTTGAGACGGACGAAGTTACTGCTACTCTTATATCAACGAGACAAGGAAGAATACTAGCAGTATTAAATCTCAAAGAGAAGGTTTCTTTGAAAAACACAAAGAGAGTCATGAAAGGGGCAAATTAAATCAAAAGAGGTATGAAAACTGAAGTTGGTCAAAATCAAATGGGAAGGGCAATTGTATTTGCTATTACTGCAAAAAGGAAGGTCATAAGAATAGAGACTGTCCGAAAAGAAAGGATGATATAAAGAGGAAAGAAATATGAAAAACATCTGATGAAGCTAGCGTGGCCGATAGCTTTGACGGAAACGATGGAGATCTTCTCTCTATATCTTCAGGTAAGAATCAATTTACTAATTCTTGGATTTTAGATTCTGATTGTTTTTTTCACATGTGTTCAAATAGAAACTGGTTCGAAACCTACAAATCATATAGTGGTGGGTCTGCTCTAATGGGGAACGATGCGGTATGCAAGACTATTGGAATAGAAACTATCAAAATCAACATGTTTGATGGGATAGTATGAACCTTATCAGATGTGAGGTATGTCCCACAATTAAAGAAAAACTTAATATCTCTGGGGGCTCTTGATTTGAATAGTTACAAGTATACAACAATGGGTGGAGTTCTTAAAGTTAGTAAGGGATCTATAGTTGTCTTGAAAGGTCAGATGACTGGGAACCTATATAAGTTAATAGGGAATCAGTTATAGGTGGAGCTTCTGTAATCACAAATGTTGACTCCAACACAGATGCCACAAATATCTGGTATATGCGTTTAGGCCATATGAGTAAACGAGGAATGATGAAACTTCATAAAAGAAAATTGTTGAAGGGTGTCAGAGCCTGTAAACTGGATTTCTGTAAGTATTGTGTTTTCGGTAAACAGTGCAAGATTAGATTCAAAACTGCAATTCATATGAGCAAGGATATACTAGACTATGTACACAATGATGTATGAGGACCTTCACCAATCAAATCCAAGGGTGGGGTAGAGTACTTCATTACTTTCATTGACGATTACTCAAGAAAGGTCTAGGTCTACTTCATAAAACACAAAAGTGAAGCATTCACGAAGTTTAAACAATAGAAAGCAGAGGTAGAAAGGAAGACATGAAAGAAACTAAAATGCTTGAGAACAGATAATGGAGGGAAGTACAAGTCTAGAGAATTTTAAGAACTTTATAAAGAATAGGGGATTGTATGTCACTTTACCACACCAGAAACTCTTCAGCAAAATGGTGTGGTTGAGAAGATGAACATGAATCTTTTGGAAAGAGCTCATAGTATGAGATTGAATGCAGATTTGAAGAAAAGCTTTTGGGCAGAAGCAGTTAACATGGTCTGTTTTATCGTTAATAGGTCACGATTTACGGCAATTGATTGTAAAATTCCAAAGGAGATGTAGACAGAAAAGCCAGTAGATTACTCTATGCTGAGGATCTTCAGATGTCCAGCTTATGTCCATGTGCAAAGTGGGAAACGTTCTAAATTAGACTCTAAGTCTAAGCAATGCATCTTTCTCAGTTTTGAGAAGGGAGTGAAGGGATTCAAGCTTTGGGTCCCACTTCACATAAGGTTGGGCTTAGTAGGGATGTTGTGTTTGATGAATCTCACATGGTAAAGACAATCAACATGCAAGATGACAAAGTGCAAGTAGATGAAAGTGATGAAAAACGATCGACAGTCAAGGTGGATCTAGAAGATCCTGAAACACCAGAAGAGGAAAGATCATCTAGTAGCATACCAGAACAACAGCAATCACATGGTGAACCCTATAGTTTGGCAAAAGGCAGAAAGAAGCGTGTTCACAAAGCCCATATGAGATACAGCTTTGAAGACATGGGAGCCTTTGCTCAAACTGTTGGTACTGGGGAAATCGATTCCTTCGAAGATGCTCTAAGTGTTACACAGAGTGATAAATGGATGATAGCCATGATGGTGGAGATGGAGTCTCTGAAAAAGAACAAGACTTGGGAGCTTGTCAAGAGGCCCAATGGAAGGAAAGTGATTGGGTGCAAGTGGATGTTTCGAAAGAAAGAGGCAGCAATAGAAAAAGAATGTGAAAGATTCAAGGCTAGGCTCCTAACAAAAGGCTACACTCATAAGGAGGGAGCTGACTACTATAAAATATTCTCTCCAGTTGTCAAGCACACTTCAATAAGGCTATTGCTTATTTTAGTAGCCATGTTTGATTTGGAGCTAGAACAGCTTGACGTGAAGACAACGTTTCTTCTTGGTGATTTAGAAGAACAAATCTTTTTCAGAAACCTGAAGGTTTCAAGGTGCATAGAAAGGAAGATAAAGTTTGTTTACTCAAGAAATCACTTTATGGTCTTAAGCAATCTCTTAAGCAGTGTTACAAGTGTTTCGACTCTTTCATAGTGCGGATTGGCTATTCAAGAAGTGAGTATGATTGTTGTATGTATTTTAAGTTCATGATGATAATTCTCTTATTCTCCCGATTCTTTATGACATGCTCATCGCTGTCAGGAATGCATGAGACATAACTTTTCTTAAGTCTATATTAAGTTCTGAGTTTGATATGAAGGATCTAGGGGCTGCTAATATGATCCTTGGTATGGAGATTCATAGAGATAGAATTGCAGGTAAACTCTGGGTAACTCAGAAAAGGTATGTTGAAAAGGTGCTGGAGCGTTTCAACATAACTTTTCTTAAGTCTATGTTAAGGTTTGAGTTTGATATGAAGGATCTAGGGGCTGTTAATATGATCCTTGGTATGGAGATTCGTAGATATAGAAGTGCAGGTAAACTCTAGGTAACTCAGAAAAGGTATGTTGAAAAGGTGTTGGAGCGTTTCAATATGAAAAAGGCCAAGTCAGTTAACACTCCATTGGCGAGTCATTTTAAGTTATCTAAACGGTAGTCTCCCACTATGAATGAGGAGATAGAGCAGATGTCTCTGATGCCCTATGCTAGCGTAGTCGGAAGCCTCATGTATGTTATGGCTTGTAGCAGGCTGGATTTATCTTATATTATCAGTGTTGTCAGTCAATATATGAGTAATCCTGGAAGGGAGCATTGGAATGCTATTAAGTGGATTTTCAGATATCTGAGTGAGACGTTAGATCTCGAAATTATGTTCAGCAGGAAGAGAAGCTCTACAGAACTGGTGGGATATATTGATTCCGACTATGCTGGTGATTTAGACAAGCGAAGATTTACTATAGCGTATGTCTTCACACTAGCAAGTGGATCTGTTTCATGGAAGACAATGCTTCAACCCACGATTGCCTTGTCTACGACAGAGGCAGAGTATATGGCAGCAGTTGAGGCTGCAAAGGAGGCGATCTAGTCGACTGGTATGGCTCGTGAGTTGGGGGGGAGTAAAAAGGGTTGCATTGTGATAATTAGAGTGTCATAAATCTTGCAAAGAATCAAGTGTTTCATACAAGGATAAAAACACATTGATGTGATATATCACAAGATCAAGGAGCTTGTGTCAGAAAGAATCATTCACCTGAAGAAAATTCATACGATTGACAACCCTGCAGATAGGCTTACAAAGCCGGTCACCACAAAAAATTTCAAGCTTTACTTGGACTTGCTTAATGTCTCTCATTGTTGAGAGTGAGGGAAGCACCCCATGGCAGGTAGGGGTGTAGTAGCGTACCTTTATGGAGGTACGGGCATGAATACAACTTCAGGGTGGCTCGATAGAATTCAAGCCAAGATGGAGATCGTTGAGGATTGATGTCTTGTATTCTGAAAAAATATATCTGCCAAGGTTCAGATATATCCGTACATGAGATTCGATATATCTGGGACTTGATATATATATGTATATCCGTATAAGGGTATTTCGATAATTTATACCATCTATCTGGGACTCGATATATATCGTTGCTATTGGGGGTTCATCCAAAAGTTAAGGGTCAAGGGAAAAACGCAGATCTCTTTGTAATTAGATAAAATTAGAGAGGCGTGAGGAAGAAAGCAAATTGTAACCCTATTTTCATTGCCAATAAAGAAGCTCTGATCTCCCGTGGACGTAGGCACATTGCCGAACCACGTATATCTTTGCGTTATGGTTGGTTGTCTTTTTTTTTGTATTTGTTTCTTCTTTCTTATTTTCGTGGATTGCTTTTCGTTTCTACAGGGCTGTCTTCCATACTCTTCCTTGAACTCTTCTAAGTAATGTTCTTAAATCACCTCTGGAAGTTCTCTACCAAATGACACATGCAAAACCCTGGATAGCAGTCCGGGAAGATACGTTCTAGTAGTTGTAATAGCCATTTTTTTCAGTCCGAACAATCACAAGTCTTGCTGTGTATAGAGCAACTCCTTCAGGCAATTAAGAAACTATATCAAAGTATGTTTGCCCTCATTCTCTACTACAGTGAACGCTATTGGAAACATGCCACCATCAACATCCGCATTGATAACACTCAACAGAGTCTCTTTGTATGTTCCCTTAAGAAATGTCTCATCTAAACCAATGAGAGGCCTACAACCATACAAAAATCTCTTGAGGAAAGGATGAAAGCACAAAAATATATGTTGGAATCTATAGTCACGTTCTGTAGGTATGTATCTTAAAGTTTGGGGTTTGGTGACTCGTAGCTTCTCCATATATAGGGATAGCTCTATATATGACTAGTTATGTGACCTCAGAATCATTTATGTCACAACAACATCACACCATGTTCGCATTGAACATCATTCTTAATATATTTGGGTCTCATAGTTATTTGGTCGGTCAAACGGGGTTTAAATTTCCTCATTACCTACTGGCTTCGTGCTAATGGATGGTGAGTCATTCCCAATTGATCCATACAAGTGTGGTGATTTAACAATTCTCTCACCTTAAAATAATTTGTGGTGGAACTCTAGAGCATTGCACTATCCAGTTGTACCCCTCCTTAGGTGATTAGAATTAAAAGATCTTGGGACAAAATTTTGATATATATAATAATCTTCTAAATGATTACTGAGTAACCTGACATCCTCGAATTATTGTCGTACATAGAGATGAATATGTGGGTAGACTGAACTGCATAGAGAATCCGATAGATGCATATCATCGGGATCAAGTCGGATGTGTCTCGCACTTTCGGAGTCCGCATCACATGTATGTACTACATTTTGGACGATGGGAATGGGCACTGGTTGAATGGGGCGGCTGAAAAGGTAAGTTCAAAGGATTCAATAAGTGTTAATTATAAATCTTGAAATACACGATAAATATATATGTCATAAGTATTACCTGATCCTCGTTGATGGTCCTCATGATGGAGCTACACCCACTACATTTGTTTGATGTTTCCTATGTATTACTTCGCATGGTTAATTCGCAATACGTACATGACCATTGGAAGCCACCAACAACATACATGTCACATCTGCATCTTTGTTTACTTCTACTAAACTATCTCTTTCTAGATATATAATTGTCAAATTTCTACAGTCACAATGCGTAATAGATTGGTCCAATGATTCACTCCCATTATACAAAGTAGTTTTCACATTCTCACCCTGATATAAAATGGAATTCTCTCATTCTATATATAATTTTAAAAATCCCCCCAAAAAATATGAGTTCAAATTAGAATCATTCAATTTAGTTTTTGATTCATTGCTGCTACTACAATTATTGACTTGTCTATAAATATTGTTGAGATCCAACACATTTGCAAAGTATTCAACAAAATTCTTAAGAGAGGCACTAATGGAGAAGCCACCTCAAGATTGTTACCGAGTGGGATTTATGTTGACCCTAAATTATCAAGAAAAATAGTAAAAATATCCTAGTGATTTTCATGCATTGCACCCCCATTGCCAAAGTAGTCTTATGTATTTTACTTTTATTTTCATCCATTGCATCCCCATTGCCAAAGTAGTCTTATGTATTTTGCTTTTATTTAAGATTTTTCTATGTATACGTAGGGGCCTGTTATAATACCAAAAGCAATGCATTTTTTAATTATTTTACGTTCTTTTTTATTTTGTTTTCTTGATATGTAGGGCCTGTTATGATACAATAGGTAATACATCTTGAAAGAGTTCTTAATTATTCCTTAACTATGGTCTTGGCCATCTCTATGTAACTTTTGGAGGAATTTGGGGAAGCAATGTCTGATCAACCCAATTTATCTGATGTTTCTTATCAGGTACAAAGGACTCAATTTATCTGATGTTTCTTATCAGGTGCAAGGGACTATATCATTTCCAAGTCAATGTGCATATGTGGTGCTACGAATGTCATGGAAAATGATCTACTCCCTGATAAGACTCTTATGGCTACCATCAATGGCATCTTGGAGCCGAACACGAGCAGTGCAGAAAATGGTGGGAGCTGGGTACAAGTTCAAGGTATGTGTGCTGATCATTTGGGATCTTTTTTTTGTTTTTTTCCAAAGGAAAGAACTTGGACATGCATGTCCATGTCATTTTAATGTGGTTTTTGGATAAGGGGCCCTCTAATTATTATTTTATCTCTAATGTGGTTGTGCACATCAGTTTTCTCGACAATGTGAGATCATGTTGTTGTTTGTCTACTTTAACAATGTATATTTGCTTTATGGAAATTGTGAGGAAACTAGTAAGATTGTATATATTCTACAATGTGGTATACTTCCATATTGCAATAACATCTTCATCTAATTCCATAGGATAGGTTTGACATGCCCCAGGTGTTCAACAGCAGAGGAGCCATAGAAAAATTGCTGTAAGAGTGTGATGATGAAGATTCTAGAGTTACAATTAGTATCAAGAAGCCAAAGTGATGCATTTTGAATGGGGAACAAAGATAGTTTGTATGGGACAACAAAAGTAGGAGGCTCTAGTTTGAAGTGTGTTGATAAAGATATGGGGTTTAAAAGTTATTAAGTCAAAGGCATGATACCTTTAAGCGTATGTAGTTTCAACGCCAAAAATTATTTTTGGGAGAGAAAGAGACGAAACAATGTTGTAATCATATTATTTGAATTTTATATGAGCAATGTTAGTGAGGATTTTTCTAGTAATTTATATGGAATTATCGCATGCTTTGCTCTCTTTCTCGCAAGTCTCTTCCTTTTCTAGTAATTCATATGAAATTTTCGCATTCTTTGCTCTCTCTCCCAAGTCTCTTCCTTATTTGATGGGTAAGTTGTGGTTTGAAACTTCAACACTCTTTCTCTCTATATCTCTCTCTAAAATTTCAAAATAATTTGATGTACTTTATCTTTATGTGTCAACGTGAATAATTCTTATTTGATGATTAAGTTATGGTTTGAACCCTCAAATCTCTTTCTCTCTTAAGTCCAAGTAAACTATAGTTAATTAGTTATTGCCCAAGGCACCAATAGTACTCCATTTATTCTAGTTTGAGTGGCAATGTCACCCAAAGAGAGTCAAAAAGCATAAACAATACCCTAGTGATGTATTTTGGTTTTGTTTTAATTTTTAAATAGCAATTTTGTGGGTCGTAAATTTCAAATAAAAGAAGGAAATACCATGAAACAGGTTTGCTTGATGCCAAATTGGAAAATGCAGTCCCTGCCCCAACACATTCACAAGGAACAAAGAATGATGCTTTGCTTGAAATCATATTTAGTGAATTAACAAAAGATGGAGCATTTAATGAAGTGCAAATATATTCATTACATTTGATGCACAACATCAATATTGCATCCACATTTCAACCTCACAATAATCATTATGTACAACTCCAAAACTACATATACAAAGTTGTCACATGTAAATGCTCAAAAATCTCATAGGAAAAGTAGCTTTTCTAGCCCCAAAATTGTGTTAACATCACACCAAGAATCGTGTGGTAGCATTTCCATTGCCATCACCTTCTTTTCCAATTGTTCGTTGACGACACATTGAAAACCCCATGCCTTGGCCAAACTCTTGTAAACTTCATAAGCATCATCATGACTTGAAAATCTTTTCCAATGGTATGGAACTAAATCACTAGAAACTATTTCTAATGGGTTTTCTACAATTGAAGCAAAGCCCTCTACAAGCATGGTTTCATTTGGAGGACTTTCCATATGTGATCTACTTAGGTACCTGTAAAAAAGGACTCAAATTTGATTGTGAGTACCTGCAAAAAAATCACTAAATTACATAATATTTATACATTAGTGATTTTTGGGGCTTGTTCGTAAAAATTATAATGGCTAAATAAATCAAAACCACAAAGACATCCATTTGGGCCAAAACTGACCCTCATTGTTCACTTGAAACTGAAAAATGTAGATTCATACCTCTTTTTTTTGTTTTTTGCTTTATTTAATTTTTTTTTTTTTGTCCTCTCATAATCATAACAAGCAAAACAAGTCATAAGTAGCAAACCAAACTATCAATAGGGTTACTAACACATCAGCAACTCGTATGTAATACATATATCAATAAACCACATATCAAAACAATTAGTAACCATAACAAGCAAATAACACATCACTAATCATATACTCATATATACTACATTAGAGATAAAATAATAATTAGACAGCCCCTCATCCAGAAACCACATTTGAATGACATTGACATGCATGTCCAAGTTCTTTCCTTTCGAAAAAAATAAAAAATCCATGTTTGAGGGTGTAACAACGACACATAAGAGGAATTTTGAGAACAAGCGAAAACACAATGCAAGACTACAAAATTTTTTAGCATTGTAAGAAGCATAAATGGGCCAAAACAGAGCTGCTCTATTATTACCATGTTAATCCTTCACAATTCGTCATAAAGAAATGGGCCAAAAACAGAGCTGCTCTATTATTATTATGCTACTGAACATTGTAAGAAGCATAAATGGGCCCAAACAGAGCTGCTCTATTATTACCATTAATCAACATAAATTTTTAATTTTTAATTTTTTTAAATAGAAGTGATTTCTCCATTAGTGTTCTATTAGGAATTTTATTGAACACTTTGTAGATGTAATGTTTCTCACCAAGTTTTACAAGCAAGTTAATAATTGGAATGGGTACAATGCATCAAAATGTGTTTCTAAAGAAAAAGTCAGTGGTTCTATAAGGTTCTATTGCAAAAGAAATAGCAGCCCAAAAACAAAATTTGCATTTTGAAAAGATCCAAAATGCTCATATAAGAACCCGGGGCTTCATTACCTATCATGACCATCTCTCATTTTAGGATCAAATCTTCCACTCACGCCTCCTTATCTTGTGAAAAATAAGCAAACTAGCAACTGCATGAGACCGTCATATTCAAAATCCAGATTTTGAGAGTAGCTTTGAACTTGAATGAAATAATGGGTTCTCAAATAGGCAAACCTCCATTCAATATTCAACAAAAAAAAGGGTGTCTTCCATCATTGGCATTACAACCCTAATAGAGGTCTTGAGAGAGAGGGAGGGCAAGGCGTGAGAGAATAGTAACCCAAGAGAGAGAGTATGGGATAGTTTCATTCATTTCTTCCAGCGTTTCTTAGGGGAGAGAGAGAGTATGAGGGAGGGCAAGGCATGAGGGTCAGAGGGAGAGAGAATGGGGAAGGCGAGGGGAGGAGAGAGAGCAAAGGTGTGCCAGAGAGGGGATAGAGTAGGTGGGGAAAACTTTAAAATTTCTTCGTTTTTTTGAAAGTTGTTTTTTGAAGTTTTGAGCGAAAAGTCTAAAATGCCTTAGTATAAAGGCTTTGTTCATCGAATAATGTGAGGGTAGTAAATGTAAAGCGGTACTTCACAGGTCCATCCAACTTAACTTATGGTTTTTGGAGGGTTGGTAACGCTAGAAAATTCCAATATATATATATATATATCAATAAGCGAAAATAAATAATGATTTCGACTACCATCATCACTGTCCAAAGTTCATCGTACAGTCACGATTGTCCGGTAGTATTTTATTTTTCATTTTTTTTTTATAAATCGAAATGACCTGAAATTTAGAGCGTGTATTGATAAAAATAGATGAATCTATGAAAAATATCAAAAAAAAATTTTATGTGAAACCAGTTGACCAAAATACCCTCAAAATATTTTTGGGGTATTTTGGTCAATAATATTTTTGAGATTTATTTTTTTTATATTTTTATTATATGTGTCTCACTAAGATGTACATACGGTTCAAATTTCAGGTCATTCCGATTTATAGAAACAAAATGAGAAGTAAAACTCTACCAGATAATCGTGACCGTACGATGAACTTTGAACGGTGATGAGGGTAGGTAAAATTACTGTTCATATAAGCGAAAATTAACAGTGATTTCACCAATCCTCATCACATCCAAAGTGCATTGCATGGTCACGATTGTCCGGTAGTGTTTCATTTTTCATTTTTTCTATAAATAGAAATAACCTGAACTTTGGAGCATATGCTCATAAAAAATAGGCGAATCTAAGAAAAATAACAAAAAAAAGTTTACATGAAAATAATTGACCAAAATACCCCCAAAACGCTCCAGGGGTGGTTTTGTCAATTGTTTTTCACAAAATATTTTTTTTAATATTTTTGTTTGCTACGGCTCACTATGATATTCACACGCTCTAAATTTTAGGTCATTCCGATTTGTAGAAACAAAATGAAAAATAAAACGCTACTAGATAATCGTGACCATGCGATGAACTTTGGACGGTGATGAGAAGACTTTTCCGATATATATATATATATATATGAATGAGGTTTGTATAGAACCTAGGCTCTAAACGATCAAATTAGAGCGTACCTTCAAATAGTATCGAAAAATGTGGTTTCAATACTGGAAATCTTTTTGATAGCTTTAAAATATATTTTTTATCTTTATTTATAAAGTTTAAAGCTTCAAAAAATAGTGTAGATCGAGAGATCTATGAAGACATGAAAATCTTTAAAATTGATGGTCTAAAAATGTGTTACAAAATATACTATTTTCAAAACTTAAAATCCATTTTTTTTTCATGTTCATGTATCTTGATGTCAAGATGATCAATTTGAGCATATTTGAGCATGAAAACAACCTCTTCTAGTGAAATTATTGAGATAGGCTCGAATTTGATTGTTTAGAACCTCGGCTTTATAGAAATGTTTCCCTATGTAAAAATAAAATAATATATATATATTGATCAATTTATAATGGTGAATTATTTTTTTTATATTTTTATTAGGTGCAGCTTGATGAGAAGAACACACACCTAAAATTTCAAGTGATTTGGATTCATAGAAAAAAAAATTAAAATTCAACTACTACCGGACATCCGTAATCGTCAGTTGGCCCAAATTGAATCTGGTCCGCTGGGCCCGATTTTTTTTGGGAGCTAGTGGGCTCACGTAAGCTTTTTCACAC
>NW_006499159.1:1256629-1296697 GCF_000471905.2 Amborella trichopoda
CTGACCTTAATTGCATCAATGAAGGATTAGTACCGACAAAATATTTTGACAAAACAACTCAGATCTTAAATACTGCAGATGGCAGTAGACTCTTTATCAATTATAAATTATCCAATGCTTCTGTTTGTAATAATCAACAATGTATCAATATACCATTTATCATAGTCAAAGGATTAAGCCAAGCAGTTATTCTTGGAGTCCCATTTCTTACATTACTATATCCCTTATCAATAGATCAAACAGAAATATCTTCTAATTATCAAAATGTACCAATACACTTTGACTTTATTCATAAACCAAAATTAAAGGAAATCAATAACGTCAAAAGTCAATTACACAATAAAAAAAAATTTCTTTGTACTTTAAAACAAGAAATTAAATATAAATATGTAGAAGAACAAATACAGAATCTTTTGATCCAACAAAATATTCAATCTATTCAACAACAAATCGAAACCTCTATCTATAGTGAGCATCGCAATGCTTTTTGGGAAAAGAAAAAACATAGTATTAGTCTACCATACGAACCTGGATTTGATGAAAAACAAATACCTACTAAAGCTAAACCAATACAAATGAATACTACTTTATTAGATAAATGTAGAAAAGATATTACTGACCTCAAAAAAAAAACGTTAATAAGACCAAGCTCATCACCATGGAGTTGTGCAGCTTTCTATGTCAATAAAAATGCTGAAAAGGAACGAGGAGTTCCTCGATTAGTCATTAATTATAAACCCCTCGTATCATAATTTATTATATTATATAATTTTGATTTAATTGATTCATCTAAGTGTAATGATTCTATTTTCTTTTTTAATTTACATTGGTGTTTGTAATGACCAACTTTTCCACATTTATAACATATTGGAAGTTTCCTTTTATTTTTAGTATTTGGAGAGAATTTTTTTATAAATTTTTGTTTGGACTTTTTATATTGTTTATGTACTTTATTGGATTTATATTTGTCTTTTTTGTATTTTTTCTTTTTCTTATATAACTTTTCCAGGTTTATTTTTTCTATCTAAATGGTATCCAAATTGTTCACAGAAATCACTAAGTTCTTTACGCTTGGTAATTTGATGTTTATCCAATTGTCTTTTGAGTTTAAGATCAGTACATAAAGCTAATCCCTCAGCACATATTTCTGCAGATAGTTCTCCAAGTGTATATGCAGAGTATACTATAACTCCATTATGTTTCTTTCTAAGTCTTTCTTTGACTTTTTCGGCAAATAAGTATGGTAGGCCAGCAATAAAGTTTTCTTTCCAATGGTCTAATTGACAATCTTCTCATATTAGTAATCTTGAGAAAAAGACATCCTTTTACCATTTAAAATGTAGAATTACAGATGCACCTCAAAAATCTATCGGAAAGGTTGTTTTAACGCCGGAATATAATTTTTTTTTTCTTTTTTTTGCAGTTTCAGAAGTAAAGCATATTGCAACACATTATCTAGACCATCTATATTAAAGATTTTCATATGTTTATAAATTTCCTTTATTTTAACTATTTTTGGAGTTTAAAATTTTCTAATTAAATATAAAAATAGATTTTAACATTATCCTAAGATTTTTTTACAACAAAATTACATGTTGCGATAAAATTTGGAGGTGAGCCTTAATTGGATTGTTTAATGTTGCAACCTTATAGAAATCGCACTTGAGACAAATTTTAAAATATACACTTTTTTCATTTTAGTGGACAATCACAAAAAAAGAAAATTTTGAAAACATATCTTAGAAAGTGTTTTTTAAGCCATTTAACATAGGCCGCCCATTTTTGTGTGATACTTAGATCTGGACATTAGAAGGATTTTTTTGCTTTCGAAATTTTTTAGATAAATTTATTAGATAATTTTTTAGATAACTTTATTATATGATGATAAGGACACCTCATTTTGTGGGCTAGTCATACTGATAGTGACTATCTATGCATGGACTATATGCATATGGCTTAATGCAATTAGTTGTTTATCATGAGATAATTTGTGAGATTAAATGTGAGAGAAATCCAATAAACTTTGATAAGTCCCACATTACATTACATGAGATATTGTTCTAATTGATTCAAACTTATAATGTGTTTGGTCACTCGGATATGTATAATTGAACCTCTCTTGATCTTGAGATTGGATCCAATTAATAGGTTCATGATGACACCTGTTAGCCATCTAATCCGAGTGTAATATCAATAAGAGATTGAATCTATTAGATGGTGAAATGTTTGAAAGTCCGAGCACTACTCCTACACTGTGGTTTTGAATGGATAAAGTACCAGTTCGTGACTAAAGAAACTTTGAGAACAATGCATGATTTTAATAAATTTTTGTTTAAGTAAAAATCGGTGTTACTTGAGAATTGATATGTACATAGAGTTGTGAACTTTTGAGCATATGAATAAATGTTGAGAGAGCAAGTACGAAGATATATGTGAACATATATGTCAATCTTTATAAGCATAAATTATCATGAACATACACATAAAAGTATTGTACTCTTTACCATACCGTATGTTCCCATATTTCTTTTCCTTTAAGGATACCCATTGCATTCTTAGAATATGTGATTATTGAAGATGATGATTACTTCCACAATTAGGACCTAGTAGATTAGTAAGTCAAGCATTAGCGTGAGTATGATGTAATATGTTGACACATAAACTACATGATATTTGATTAAATATGTGGATGAAGGAGATCGAACATGACATTTAAATTGTGATTCGTGGTTTATGTGACATACACCAGATATAGAAAGAGTTCTTGACAATTTATTATTGCGATTGCATATGTTTGACCACACTTGTTTTTATTAATTCATAACTATTGATTATGTTAATGGACCATGTTAATTGACTATGCTTATGGAGCATACAATGGTTTATGCTTATGCATGATATGAGATTAAGAAAGTTAACTTGGTTGTTGATACTTGCCCCCTTGCTTGATATGAGTATTGCTTTTATGGTAGATAATGAATGTTTTAAATTATATCATTGTACATAAGAATGAGGGAGAGAATTGTTTATAAGGCCTCAAAAAGCCAAGTGAGAGAATGTTGGCTATGTGGCTTTTCAAGGCCTTAAAGCTAATAGTCTTACGCTCAGTGGAAGTTAGAGAGAGACTGAATCTGGGTGCTTGGCGAACTGGGGCCTAGATTCATATATTTCGAGTATACGTTTTGAGAGTGTGAACTCTCAGGAACGTGTGAGGGTCACCTCCCAGTCAGGACTATATTAATTAAAATGCCTCATAATTGATGTGATAAGCCAGGGCTTGGAGAATCTAATTGAGAATAATAGAACCCGAGTATTGAAAAAGTATTCGCGCTGTATGGAATGGTCGGCTCATGGGACATGAGCCCGTATCCTGGCACGAGACCATTCCATGGCATGTGCACCCACAATCGTATGGGAAAGCCACTCTTCTATAGTATTATCCGACTTAGAAGAGCTAGTGTGCATGTGCTTTGATAGGACCTCTATATTTGAGTAGGAACATGTCCCACAAGGGTGCACCAATAATCCATTGAACCCCTCGGGATGGGAAGCTCTAGCTCAATGACTTTCATGTGACCAACTATGTGTCCCTGCCACAGACTGTGGAGCATAGTTCTATTGGGTCAGCTTGATACACTGGTGGAACATCATTCAGGTTAGCCCAATGAAAGACTCTGACTAGTGTTATAAGTTTAGATATCTCATTTACCTTTGGCTTATATTAATCTAAAATTGATGAGAAAATATTTTATATTGATGAAAAATTGTGTAATAATATTGATAAATTATTTAGAGAATTTTTGAGATTTTTGAAAAAAATTTTAGTTCTTTTTTTAAACAATAAATATGATTTTCAAATTTGTTTGACATAAATATCAAACAAAGACATTCTATAGGGATGCCACATGGATCCCAAGTGGCCATAGGGATGCCATGTGGCACCCCCACCTCCCAACTCACGGATGACATCATGCTGATGTCATATTTATGTGGGGACATATTTGTCATTAATGTTTTTGTTGGTATTGTGTTATAACATGTTATCTTGTTATTTAAAATGTTATATATTGTTATGACTTAAGTTTGATTTAAGTCACATGTTTGTTTTTGCCCATATGTGTCATTTTTTGCATGTGTGAAGTCATGGAATTTTGAGAATTAATTTAATTCATATTATTATTCACATATGATCTTGTAGCATGTGAGTATATCTTATGTGGCACCACCTTATGGGCTTGACCTATATGAAACTTTAGTGTTGTTAAAATCCTATTGGTGGTGACATAAGATATTTTATTCACATGTGTGGATGTCCCATATTATCTTTATGTCCATGTCCTTGCATTTTATTTACTCTCACAAATTATTCAAAAACCATGGACGTAAGTATAAACATGAATTTAAACTTAATGAGAAATAAAAGATGGAGCTAAGGGCTTCAAGGTAAAATGACTATAAACCTAGGTTTTAAGGAGTGAAATGTATCAAAAACTCATCCATTGATCTTGGTGATAAGATATGGATGAGTGGCTTGGATAAAAACCTCTCATGTGCCATTGATCTAAGGCATCAAGGATTAAGAGCAAATTCATCTTTGTGATCTAAGTATAAAAGTAACTTTTAAGATCAATTATAACCCTAACTTGAGTATTCACTTCAAAGAGAGAGAGATCCCTTGAAAAATATGGTCACCCATGAGACTATCTTCTTTCTTGAACTTTCATTTGAAATCCTTCCATGGGGTAGTCCATCATTTATGTGATCAAGCCCATACTATTGTTTCATTAAGATATTGATTTTTCTTCTCATATTTTTAATTCCTACCTCATTTCCATTATCAAAGCTTGTTGTAATTCTTAATTTACAGTAGCTTTCTTTATTTTTGGTCATGAAAACTTGATATTTGAAGAGTCCCACAGCAATAGTGTAGTTCATACACATAGTATATGTACACTAGCTCGCTTACTCCATGATCTTGAGTAGTTTCAACTTGATTTCTTGTTTTTATTTTTCTGAAATTTTTACTGAGAATATATAACTGATGAGATATTTATTTCATCATATTTGAGTATAAGAAATATTCCATTGAGTTCCATTTTTAATGTTGAAAAGTTCATGTAGTCCCTTATAGACCACATGGTGTCGTTTCACCATAACTTCCTTATTTTGTGTAGTATCTCTCTCAAACTTTGAAGGGCTATTTTGATACTTGTCTCTCTCATGGTTTGATCTTCATTGAGTGAAATAAATGTGATCATTTGCTTCCCATTGGATTGATCTCTTTGAGTTATTATTATCACCCGTGCCTTAGACAATGAGACAAAATTAAGTCTTCAAAATGCCCTTTCGTGGCCCGGGCACAAGGGTTCAAACTATAGTTTCCCCATGTATGTTTGTATGTTAATTTGATGTATTTACGATTATTAAATAGATTCATGATTGGTTAAATTGTGTATGTTGTGTGAATATTGAGATTGTTTTTTAATCTTGCGGTATAAGCTTTACTACTATGCATTATTGTTTATACGAATTGAAATGTTATTTAATTATTATGATCAAGTGTATGATGTGTATGAGATATTATGATATATGATAAGGATGAAGAATAAAGATGAAATTATCATATAATTTTAATATAATGAGGAATTGCGAGTGCAAGTTATGCAATATGTTGTAGAGATGTACAATGTGAATATTTGAATATTGTATTCAATTTAATTGAATTTTTTAGGGATATGTAAGGGACCTATTAGGGTTGAATTTTATTATTCAAATGTGTGTAAAACATGTTTGTAGGCTGGAATATATGTATTATGGTTCTGTTTTGAGATATTCATGCATTTAAACCCTTGAGTTTTTATAAAAAGAAAATTTTTTAAAAGATTGCATTTCTAGCCCATTGGCCTTATACGACCAACAAATTTGACCATTTAATTAATGTATACAATCAACATTCTTATAGTTTACAATCCTTGTATTACCCATTGAATCTTAGAGTGAGATGAAGAGGATTTGATAGTTTGAATGGACATGAAATTCCCTAAAATAAGAATAACTTTGAGACCCAAAGATATTAAGAATGATGTTCAATGCGAACATGGTGTGATGTTGTTGTGACATAAATGATTTTGGGGTCACATGACTAGTCATATATAGAGCTATCCCTATATATGGAGAAGCTACGAGTCATCAAACCCCAAGCTTTAGGATATATACCTAGAGAACATGACTATAGATTCCAACATATATTCTTGTGTTGTCATCCTTTCCTCAACAGATTTTTGTATGGTTGTAGGCCTCTCATTGGATTGGATGGGACATTTCTTAAGAGAACATACATGGGGATTATATTGAGTGTTATTAGCGCTGATGCTAATGGTGGCATGTTCTCGATAGCATTCACTGTACTAGACAATGAGGGCATACATACTTTGATATAGTTTCTTAGTTGCCTGATGGAGTTGCCCAATACACAGCAAGACTTATGTCATTTGACGATTGTTTGGACTGATAGAAAGGGCTATTGCAATCACTAGAACATATCTTCTAAGATTGCTATCCAGTGTTTTGCAAGCGTCATTTGGCAGAGAACTTCCAGAGGTGATTGAAGAACATTACTTAGAAGAGTTCGAGGAAGAGTATGGAAGGCAACCAATGCAATAAGGGTAAAAGAGTTCAAGGAAGAGATGTCAAGAATACGGGAAGTTGATTCACGCACAACCACATTAACATTGTGGGTGCATGTTCAAAGTATGGAGAGACCTGGAGTTTTGGGGCCATATGATTCTGGGGAATTAACTTTCTATTTTTTGAATTTTTATTATTTCTAATTATATTCTTATATCGATGTCATCATCCTTCGGATGCCGACCCTAGATTTTTAAATGTGTGCTCCTGTATTGGTTCCCCTAAATTTTAAATTCAGATTTTATGTAAAAGTTTCAAGAAGGGAAAAATATAAACATTAAGCAAACTATTAAAAAATTCTTGATTCATCCTCAAAATTATATAAGAATATCTAATACATTGATTTACTAAATAAATATAATTTTTATGATTTTATGTCTAATTTTTAATTTACCGAGCTTATAGGTTGCTACTGATTTCAGGAAGGTAAAGTGACCGAGACACTCAGCCGCGTTTGAGTCAACTAGATCAAATCCTTAATACTAGTGATCATTTTATGCAGCTTTAAACCTTTGTATATAAATTCTAAGTTACACTGCAAATCATCAAATGTCATCAATTCCAAGTAACTTGGCCATGTCCGTGTCACCTCATCTTAGTCCATAAATGCTGACTTTTAGTTTGTACAACCACATTATAAAGTCCCTCAAGATATTCACTGAGTAGTATTATCTTATGGGTGCGATTTGTATAGAGTTGAGGCTCCAAACAATCAAAGTAAAGAGCACGTTCAAATAGTATTGAGAAATGTGGTTTCAATACTAGAATCTTTGTAATTACCTTAAACATATTTTCAACTTTAATTACAAAATTTAAAGTTTAAAAAATAGTGTAGATTGAGCAGATCTATGAAAACTTAAAAACCTTGAAAATTGACGGTCCAAAAATGTGCTACATTATGCACTATTTCCAAAACTTAAAATGTATTTTTTCTCATGTCCATGTATCTTGATGTCGAGATGATCAATTTGAGGATATTTGGGCATCAAAATATCCTTCTAGTAAAACGTTTTAGAGCGTTTTAGAATTGTTTAGAACCTTGACTCTAGATAAATGTTTTCCGTATTTTAATGATGTGACATTAATGGACAATCACCAAAACAAATTGATATTTATCGATTACTTTACAAACATATTGGTACACTTTAGCCTACTCATGGATAAACCCCTATTTTTTAGCCCCTAGATTTTGAAGCACGCTGCAATTGTCTACCAAAGTGATTGAAAGAATACAATTTTTTCAAATTTATTTTCCAATGAGATAGTAACTCTAACTCTCTTTATCTTTAATATTGTTTTTATTGTTGGTGGGGTATATAGTAATGACCAAATGTACTATGCTCCAATGAGAGTATATTGTGCATTACTCCCTTGCCCAAAATACCTATTTAGGAAGATTTCAAAGTCCAAAATTTCGGGAACCATATAAGAATAATTAGATGATTAATTTCAAAATAAAATATTTGAATTTTGAGTTTTAGGATACCTAAATTTAGGATTACAAAAATTGGGCAGTCACAATTCAATTTTGAGCACTATTTTTTTCTAGTACATAGAGAGTTTCTATAGGAACATTTTTTAATTGAGATTAGTATATAGGTTTTACAAAATACATTTCCAAAATTTGAGAGGTAAAAAGTATGCCTAGCATGTATTTTGCCCGAAGGAACAAATAGATAGCAGTCTGCAAGAGTAGGAAATCTATTGGCTATAATAATTCTCCCCCTCTCTCTCTCTCTCTTTCTCTCTCGCTCTCTCACTAGGTTGGGAAATGGCGCAAGGCGACGGCACAAACAAGGTGCCCATGGAAAATCGCAATATTTTTTCATGTGGCCTCTTCTGCGTAAATCATTTTATGGGAGGAGGAAGCAGCGATTGCATTGCTCCCACCGTTTGCGAGTGTACACATCCTTGCTAGCCACCATATTTATCATTTTGTGGTCCTAATGCTAGCCGACTCTACTAAATTAAAAAAAGGCCATGATGATGATGAATTTTCTTACCTGGTTAAATCAAACAAATGCTAGGTTAAATCAAACAAGGCTACCTTGATGTGGAAAAATTGGGTTTGCTTTGAATAAATGCAATATCTTTTGTCTTTGAAACTTTAAATGGGACTTTGCCTCATGTGGATTAATTTCTATTGGTTTAAGGTTTTTTCTTGGATGGACAATGAAAACTCCCAATATCCAAATCTATGGTCCTGAGGGTTGTAGTCATTCAATTTTGGGATGAATTGCGATTGAAATAAAGTGAGATCCATTAAAACATAAGATAACCCATTTGACAGGTCTCATCCTAATTTTGCAACGGTTGATTAGATTGCTATGACACAACACAGTAGAGATGAGTAGCTTAAAAAGAATGTGCTTAGAATGAGAGTTCATTATTTTTTCAGTGAGTTATTTGGGAAAGGGCGGCTACACTTGGTAGGAATTGAGCTTAGGACAAAGCGTTGCAAGTCGTCAAGCGTTAACGAATTAAGCCCAGGCTCTTTTCCTAAGAATGAGAGTTCATTCACAGTGAAACGCTACATATTTCTTGTAGTTTTAAGAAAAAGAAAATGTGATTTTTATAACTTTAAAACAAGGAAAATGTTTTGATAAGATTGCAACCCTATCAAAATAAGTAAAACCTCACCTTAAAACTCACCAAAAATTGCAGTTTTGACATTGGAAAATGTTCAAGTCGATTATTCGACCTTGACCATTATGGTTGTGAAAACATATTGAGATTTGTAGCCCTAAAGATGGCATATATTGTAACCCATTATCCAAACAGTTGATTTCACCCTAAAAAAAAGTATTCACGGATTTGCAAGATTTATACTAATTTTCGAGCTTCAAATTTTATAGTTTGTATTAGAAGTTTATTTAAAGCCATTATTGAGATTTCTGATACCCTAAGTGCTTTCCAGGTAAGGTTTTATCTTCTTTTTACCATTATTTTGAATTTTTTAAAAATACTTACCATAATTTGTACACACAATATGGGTTGCTGGCATATGAGTTGAAATCTTACCTAAATACTTTAAGAATTGCTTATCTGTTCAAGAAGCCTCACAAAATTTATCGCGGAAAATTATCAATCCCGCAGAAGTGCCCGAATCATAAAGCAAACACATGATGCAAACAAGTTCATTAAAGAACAAGCATTATCCATGAAATCAATACAAGTTCATCAGTAGGGGAGTGTGTTAAGCAATGAATGCAAAGAAGCCATCCTTGAAAGCTAACATGCTTTTAAGGATGGTTGATGATATAAAAAGGCCATCTGCTGGTATGAACAGGAAGAAAAACAAAGAAACAAAGAAATGGGGCTTGTGCATTTCATGATTACAACATAGTCGATGAAATCAAAAGGCCAGTCCTCAAGCGACATTGATATGACATACAGTGGTAGCAATTTGCTTGGGTCTAGACTTAAATATTGGACCTAATGGTTTAGTGCTAGATTTGGGTTCATCTCAGACCCTATCAGATCAAGTTAGCTCCGAATCAAGGTCAAATTGACTTGACTCAACAATTATATATAATAATAGAAAAGTATACAAAGTTACTATTTCCTTTTAATATGAGGGCACACTCTCGTAAGAATGGTGATTTTGAGTGTGTTATTTTGTCGACTCAAAGTTAAAAAACATTTATTGAACTTTGTGACACACTTCAAGCCATCAAATTTGACATCTAATGACTTGATATAGTTGTGACTTCCTAGTAACATCAAATTTGACATCAAATTTTTTTATTTTTTATTTTTTGATATTCATACATCTCAATGTCAAGATGATCAATTAAAAGATATTTTAACATTAAAAACTTTTTGGATAGATTTTTGAGGTGCATCAATAATTTTACATTTTAAAGTTGCAACATCATATAAACTTTTTCCTTATTTTTGTTTTCTATTTTTTATCACGGACTCAATTGGGTCAAATCTGGATCTGGGTTGGCGTGGACTTGAACTGACATATTAACACTCATAAATAACAAAGGAAAAAGTCAAAGTTACTCCAAGGAAGTATACTTATGCCATTTGGATAGATCTTTGTTGGCCCAGGGAATATAACTTTTTCAAATTTGGGCTCTTTCTTAGAGATGGAATTTGGCCCTAAAACTTTATGGTTGTGGTTTGTATACAACCTAAACAATCACAGTAGGGTGAAACTTCAAATAGCATCGAAATATGTTGTTTCAGTATCATGAATCTTTATGATGGTCAGAAAATCTACTTTGATCTCTAATTATAAATTTTAAAGTTAAAATATAGTGTAGATCGAGCAGATCTATGAACACCTGAAAATCTTAAAAATTGATGGACTAGATAATACATTACAAGATGCACTATTTCCAAACCTTGAAATCTATTGTTTCTCATAGCCTTACATCTTGAGATCAAGATGATCGAAATTTAGGGGCTTTCAGCATTGAAACAACCTTTTCTAATGTATTTTTGGGGTGCACCTTAATTTGATTGTTAGAGCCGAACCCTTATATAAATGTTTTCCAAACTTTATTGGCCAACAATCTTACAATTATGAATTGTAGAAAATGGATTTTCAATGAAGAATAGACTATTTAAAACGGTGTCTTAAACATTTACTTTATGGAAAAGTTTAAATAGAGCCAAGGCTCTAAACAATTTGAGCCTACCTCAAAAATTTCACTAGAAGAGGTTGTTTTGATGCTCAAATATCTTCAAATTGATCATTTGGACATCAAGATGCATGGACATGAGAAAAAAATGGATTGCAAGTTTTGAAAATAGTATATTTTGTAATGCTTTTTTGGACCCTCAATTTTCAAGATTTTCAAGTTTTCATAGACAAGTCGATCTACCCTATTTTTGAAGCTTTAAACTAATATATAAATGTGAAAATATATTTCAAGGCAATCACAAAGATTTCCAATAATGAAACCACATTTGTCGATATTATTTGAAGGTAGGCTCTAATTTGATTGTTTAGAGCCTAGGCTCTATACAAACCTCACCCTATATTTTAACTCTTCATAAATCATCAAATCTGCATTACTTTTTGAACTCCAAAATCACTGATCTAAGGCATAAATGTGTGACTTCGAATGTAATGAAAAGCATTTATTAAGATTGAAATCTCATTTATAGAAAAAGGGAAACAACCCATGAAATGCAAATTCCTGATTTTTGACAAAAATGAGCGTCGACACACTTGCTAAGTAGGCACCAATTTTCCTTAATGCAAGCCAATTTGCCTGTTAGCTTGTTGCAATGATCCTTTATATATATCGCTGATGCACTCCATCTTTTGTTTGGCCAATCCACAACCTACAAAGCCACAAAAATTGAAGGAAATAAGATGGAATAAAAAATAAGGAGGTGAATTTCAACCTGGGCCCTAATCGTACGTCTAGAGAGTAGGCCTAGCAGCAGGTGCCCGGAGCTGTTCCTTTGAACATTATGTTTGCGACAAAAAAAAAGGGTTGCAACTCTAAAAAAAAGTGTATATTGGAACAAATTATCTAAACCATCCATTTCGCTTTCAAAACAAGTGTTCACATATCCATGAGATCTATACATTTTTTTAGTCTTAGATTTTGTTGTCGGTAGTGGAAATTGATTTTAGAGTCATCATAGAGATTTCAATTGCTGAAAGTGCTTTCCAAACGAGGATTTGAGGCGAGGTTTTATGTTGTTTTCATAAAACCTACACTTTATAGAAACTTCATGATTTAGATTTGTTTTTACTATTTTCGAACACTATTTGAATTTTTTTCAAATTTATAGGATTTTTAAGAGTGAAGACTACCCAAGCGAGTTAAATCAGACTCTCTCAAGCAACTCTGCATGGGCCAGGACTGAGCCTTGAGGACTCAGATGAGTTTCAAAACATTGATAATGACTATAATAGACACCCTTTCAACTATAGTTGTAGACAATTATAGCACTGCATATATTGTAGAACTACAAATTATTATACAAGAACAAGAGTTTAGTATGAGTAGGATATAGGTTTCACTCCCGAATTCATTCTTTATAACCTAAATAATGTTTTACTGTAGCTAACTAAAGAGAAAACATTATGTCAAAAACATGAAATGCACATAAATGAATAGAAAATGGGGTTTAAATTGTTACTTGCATATGAGAGTAACAGTAGCACCAAGAAGAGGGCAAGAATGGCCATATATTTCATTGCTCCAACAAATTTAAGAAAAGGAAGCATGAAAAATGATGTTCATAGACCATATATATAGAAATCTAGACTTCTAATTATTGACAATACGTAATCATCCTCATTTGAGCTGCTTAAATTTTCCCCATGTATTATGGTTGCATAGATAAAATCGATGTAACTAAAATTGTTGGTGGTATAAGACCAAGGGGCTAGAAATGTAATCTTTTTTAAAACATCCATTGTATAAAAACTCAAGGGTTTAAATGCATGAGTATCTTAATACAAGACCATAATACACATATTTCAGCCTACAAATATGGTTTATACACATTTGAATAAAAAAATTCAACCATAATAGATTCCTTACAAATCCCTTACTCAAAAATACAATCAGCTTAATACAATATTCAAATATTCACAATGTACATCTCTACAACATATTGGATGACTTGCACTCGCAATTCCTCATTATATCAAAATTATATCACAATTTCATTTTCATTCTTCATCTTCATTATATATCATAATGTCTCATACACTAGATCATAATAATTCAATAAGATTTCAATTCGCATAAACAATAATGCATAGCATTAAAATTTATACCGCAAGATTAAAGAACAATCGCAATATACACACAACATACTCAATTTAACCAATCATGAATCCATTTAATAATTGTAAATACATCAAATTAACTTGAAAACATTCATGGGAAAACCATGGATCGAACCCCTTGTGCCCGGGCCACGAAAGGACCTCTTGAGGAATTAATTTCGTCTCATTGTCTAAGGCATGGGTGATAATAATAACTCACGGAGATCAATCCAATAGGAAACAAATGATCACTTTTATTTCACTTAATGGGGATTAAATCATGAGAGAGACATATATCAAAATAGCCCTTCAAGGTTTGAGAAAGATATTGTACAAAATAAAGAAGTTATAGTGAAACTACACCATGTGCCACATAAACTTTTCAACATTCAAAAAGAAACTCAAGGGACTATTTCATATGCTCAAATATGATTAAATAAACCTCTCAATAGTTATATATTCTCAGTAAAAATTGCAAAAAAATAAGATCAAGAACATCAAGTTGAAACTATTCAAGATCATAGAGTAAGGATGCTAGCCTACACATACTATGAGCATGGACTGCAATATTGATTTCAAACTCTTCAAATATCAAGTATTCGTGACCAAAAGTGAAGAAAGCTACTATAAATTAATAATTACAGGAAGCTTTGATAATAAAAATGAGGTAGGAATTAAAAATATGAGAAAAAAAATCAATACCTTAGTGAAACAATAGTACGGGCTTGATTACGTAAATGATAAACTACTCCAAGGACGGGTTTCAAAAATGAAAGCTCAAGGAAGAAGATAGTCTCATGAGTGGCCACATTTTTTTGTTAAGGGCTCTCTCACTTTCTCTCTTTAAAGTGAGTACTCGAGTTAGGGTTATATTTGATCTCATAAGTTACTTTTATACTAAGATCATAAAGATGGATTTGATATTGATCCTTGATACCTTAGATCAATGGCACATGAGAAGCTTTTATCCAAGCCGGTCATCTATATCTTACCACCAAGATCAATGGAAGAGCTTTTGACACCCTTCATTCTTTAAAACCTAGGTTTATAGTTATATTACCTTAAAGCCCTTAGCTTCATGTTTTATTTCTCATTAAGTCCAAATTCATGTTTACACTTATGCCCATGGTTTTTTAATAATTTGTGATAATCAATAAAATACAAGGACAGGAACATAAAGGTAATATGGGACATCCATACATGTGAAAAAATATCTTATGACACCACCAATAGGATTTTAACAGTACTAAAGTTTCACATGGGTCAAGCCCATAAGGTGGTGCCACGTAAGATATACGCACATGCTACAAAGTCATATGTAGACAATATTATTAATTAAATTAATTCTCAAAATCTCATAACTTCACACATGCCAAAAATTATACAAATGAGCAAAAAAATCATGTGACTTAAATCAAACTTAAGTCATAACAATATATAACACTTTAAATCACAAAATAACATATTATAACATAGTACCAACAAAAGAAATTAATGACAAATAGGTCCCCACATGGATATGACATCAACATGATGTCATCCATGAATGAGGAGGTGGGGATGCCAGGTGGCATCCCTATGGCCACTTGGGATCCATGTGGCATCCCCATAGAATGTCTTTGTTTGGTATTTATGTCAACCAAATTTGAAAATCACATTTTTTATTATTTAAAAAAATATGAAAAATTCTTCAAAAATCTCAAAAATTCTCAAAATGATTTCTCCATATTATTACACAAGTTCATATCAATATAAAATATTTTCTCATCAAATTTTGATTAATATGGGCTAAAAGGTAAATGAGATCTCTAGACTTATAACACTAGTTGGAGTCTTCTGTTGGGCTAACCCGAATGACGTTCTACCGGTATCTCAAGCCGACTCAACGGACCTATACTCTACAGTCTATGGCAGGGACACATAATTTGTTACATCAAAGTCGTTGAGCCACTAGGGGTTCAATAGATTACTAGTGCACCCTTGTGGGATCTGTTCCTACTCAAATATAGGGGTCTTCTCAAAGCACATGTTCACTAGCTCTTTTAAGTCAGATAATACTATAGAAGAGTGGTTTTTCCATACGACAGTGGGTGCACAAGCCATGTAATGGTCTCGTGTCAAGATACGAGCTCAGGTCCCATGAGTCATCCATTCTATACAAGGCGAACACTCTTCAAAATACTCGGGTTTTATTATTCTAGATTGGATTCTCG
Source organism: Amborella trichopoda (assembly GCF_000471905.2). The sequence continues at coordinate 1,272,281 of NW_006499159.1, forward strand.
GAGACCTGGCTTTTCACATCAATTATGAGGCATTCTAATTAATATAGTCCCTACTGGGAGGTGACCCTTACACCTCCTTGAGAGTTCACACACTCAAAACCTATACTCTTAATACCTCAAATACTCGAGGTATGGATTTGGACCCTAGTGCGCAAAGTATCCATATTCGGTCTCGCTCTAACTCCCACTGAGCGTAAGATCATTGGCTTTAAGGCCTTGAAAAGCCACATAACCAACATTCTCCGACTTAGCCTTTTGAGGCCCAATAAACGATTCTCTCTCTTATTCTTATACACATTAAAATAATTTAAAACATCAATTCTCTATCATAAAAACAATACTCATATCAAGCAATGGAGCAAGTATCAACAACCAAGTTACCTTTCTCAATTTCATATCATGCGCAAGCGTAAATCATTGCATGCTCCATAAACGTAGTCAATCAACATGGTCCGTTAACATAATAAATAATCATGAACTAATAAAAGCAAGTGTGGTCAAACATATGCAATTACAAGAGCAAATTGTCATGAACTCTTTCGATGTCTGGCGTATGTCATATAAACGACAAATCACAATTTAAATGTTACGTTCGATCTCCTTCATCCACATTCAAATGTCATGTAGTTTATGTGTCAACATTTCACATCACACTCATGCCAATGCTTGCTATACTAATCTATCATGTGCTAATTGCGAAAGTAATCATCATCTTCAACAATCACATATTCTTATAATGCAAAGAGTATCTCTAAAGGAAAAGAAATATGGAAACATATGGCATGGCAAAGAGTATAGTACTTTTATAGGCATAATGGTTAACAAGATATATGTTATGTGCTACGGTCTCCCCATAATCAATCTTATATATCTCCTACGTATTCTCAAGTTTCCTAATCACTTTTATAGAAACTTTTATGTGCATGTTCATGACAATTTATTCTCATAAAGATTGACATATATGTTCACATCTATCTTCTTACTTGCTCTCTCAACGTTTATTCATGTGCTCAAAAGTTCACAACTCTATGTACATATCAATTCTCAAGTAATACAGATTTTTACTTGAACAAAAGTTCGTTAAAATCATGCTTTAATCTCATGCATTATTCTCAAAGTTTCCTTAATCACGAACTGGTACCATATCTATTCAAAATCAAGGTGTGAGAGTAGTGCTTGGGCTTTCAAGCATTTCATTATTCAATACATTCAATCTCGTAATGATATTACACTCGAATTAGATGGCTAGCAGGTGCCATTATAAACCTATGAATTAGATCCAACCCCAAGATAAAGAGAGGTTCAATTATACATGTCCGAGTGACCAAGCACATTATAAGTTTGAATCAATTAGGACAATATCTCATATAATGTGAGACTTATCAAAGTTTATTGGATTTCTCTCACATTTAATCTCACAAATTATGTCATAATAAACAATCAATTGCGTTAAGTCATATGCATAAGGTCCATGTGACTAGCCCATAAAATAAGGTGTCGTTATCATCATATAATCATATCATAATCCACATATAAATATGCAGCTCTACATGAGGTCTCACATACTATTAAAAACATTTTCAATTGGCTTATGCTTACTCCACTAAAAGGCCTACTAGCTTTTTAGAGACCAGTAGAAGCTATCTAGTGGATCATCTATGTGAAAGTGAATGCATATGATCACCATGGCATTAAATGCATGTATAGATAAGTGATGAGCTATTAACATAATTTTTCTTGTCCATTGAGCCTAACGTTCCATGTAATAATCATCATATGTCATTCATAACATAATACCACATTCACTTATGCACATAAAAATTATGACGGAATCATGCATCATTAAGTACTCACAATATGATAATATAATACATTATATTATCTCATTATTTAGGAAAGCTCAAATTAATGAAGCATGTACGTTGAGGCACCATAAGGACTAGTCAATGTCATATTCATGATACATCTCATGAGTTCTCAAATCTTGAAGAAATTCTCAAGTAATAAATATTTCTCATATCTCATAATTCTCAAGCAATCACAAGTACAATCCTTATACATGCCATATATATTGAATTAGCCATATCCATAGGATCGGTAATTTGAATCATAGATCATAGATATAGAATCAAATTGCTTAAGCATATGCCACATGTCTTAAGCTTATATAAGAGTTGACACAAGCATTCAAAATCTCAATATGTAAGTATCAGCATGATTCAAGTTTATAGCTTATATGACGAGTCCAAGCCTTTCAATTATTGAACTCATATAATATACCAATATATTCTACCAATAGTTACTCACATGATATCATAAAACCAAAATGGTTGCTCTCTAAGAAATGAATTCTCATAATAGTAAAATCATGTTTATAAGTAGAAAGAAGTCGTACCTTATGGTTTTAAAGTGACCAAGTAATAATGTGCCAATACCTTTGTCTTCTATCTGTGATTTGGTTTCACCCCTTATTCTCTCTTTATGATCATTGTCTCATCCATCCATATGTGTCTTTAGTCTTGTTGTCAATTTCATCACACACTATCCTAGACTAGCCCGGATGTAGACCAAGACTCGGGTATCGGGTATTAAAACTTAACACTCACGATTCAGTGGGGTTTATATAACCCTCCCACTGATCTAAAATGCCCTAAGAACTCATAAAGACTTTAAACAACTTATACATCATAGTGGGATTACAAAAATATAAAGTACCAATGCCCTTCTCACACATTGGATATAAGAAATAATGTTTTTCTGGTTTTTTAAGATGAGTAAGGTCCAATTCAATGGACATAACTTTAAATTTACACATCATTTAATCATGAGACTTATTTTCAAATAGAATAAACTCAAAATTAAACAACTTTCATTTAGAAAGTAGTATTGAATAATGGCCCAAAGTGGATCAAACAACATGATTCTCATAGGGTCAATTTTTGCTTTGTGTAGCAGAAATTATAGTTCGATACCCCTCAAGTAAAACAACCATAATTTTCTAACTATGGGGAATTATTTAATGAGCCCAAAAGTATATTTAAACTAGACTCCATTCCTCAAAAGAACAAAGTTGTCTTAACACTTTTCCATAAGTTTTGATTGATCAAAACCCCCAAAGAAAAAGGTATAAAGTTCTTAGAAATGTGTTTCTCAGATCTGACACACTTTAATAAACGAATAATAACTTCCAAAATATACACAATATTGTCATGAGACTTTTTCCATATGCAAATACACTCAATAAGACAAAATACTACCAAATATTATTCTATTACATGAAGTACTGAATGCCCTACCATTCTCTCACAAATATACAACAGTTCTGAAAAATATTCATTCACAGTTCCCATGCCAATGACACTATCAATTCTTAAATTCAAAGCATATACATCATGACAATCATAATCAAGTGTTTATGCAATTTGAAAATTAAATTATACACAATATAGGAGGATTAAGGGATCATATTAGAGCCCTGCTCTGATACAATTTGTTGGTGGTATAAGACCAATGGGCTAGAAATGCAATCATTTTGAAAAATTTCCATTGTAAAAAAATTCAAGGGTTTAAATGCATGAGTATCGTAATACAAAACCATAACACATATATTCCATCCTACAAACGTGGTTTATATATACTTGAATGAAAAAATGCAACCTTAATAGGTCCCTTACAAATCCCTTACTCAAAAATACAAACAGCTCAATACAATATTAAAATATTCACAATGTACACCTCTATAACATATTGCATAACTTGCGCTTGCAATTCCTCATTGTATCAAAATTACATTATAATTTCATTTTCATTTTCGTTCTTCATCTTCATCATATATCACAATATCTCATACACATCATACACTAGATCATAATAATTCGATAAAATTTCAATCCGCATAAACAATAATGCATAGCATTAAACTTCATACCGCAAGATTAAAGATCAATCTCAATATACGCACAACGTACTTAATTTAACCAATCATGAATCCATTTAATAACTATAAATACATCAAATTAACATGCAAACATACATGGTAAAACCATGGTTTGAACCCTGAATGCACGGGCCACAAAATAGCCCTTTGAAGACTTAATTTTGTCCTATTACCTAAGGCATGGGTGAAGATAATAACTCAAGGAAATCAATCCAATAGGATGCAAATGATCACTTTTATTAACTTAATGGGGATCAAATTATGAGAGAGATATGTATCAAAATAGCACTTCAAAGTTTGTGAAATATAGTACATAAAATAAGGAAGTTATAGTGAAACTACACCATTCAAAAAAGAAATAAATATCTCATCAGTTGTATATTCTCAGTAAAAATTTCAGAAAAATAAGATCAAGAAAATCAAGTTGAAACTATTCAAGATTATGGAGTAAACAAGCTAGTCTACACATTCTACATGTATGGACTGCACTATTGCTTTGGGACTCTTCAAATATCAAGTATACATGACCAAAAGTGAAGAAAACTACTATAAATCAAGAATTACAACAAGCCTTGATAATGGAAATGAGGTAGGATTTAAAAATATGAGAAGAAAAATCAATACCTTAATGAAGCAATAGTAAGTGCTTGATCACATAAATGAATGGCTACTTCATGGAAGGGTTTCAAAAATGAAATCTCAAGGAAGAAGATAGTCTCATGGGTGGCCACATTTAATTGCCAATAGCTCTCTCTATCACTCTTTAAAGTAAATACTCAAGCTAGGGTTATATTTGATCCCACAAGTTACTTTTATACTTAGATCATAAAGATAGATTTGATCTTGATCCTTGATGCCTTTATATCAATGGCACTTGAGAGTCTTTTATCCAAGTCACTCATCTATATCTTACCACCAAGATCAATGGATGAGCTTTTAACACCCTTCACTCCTTAAAACATAGGTTTATATTTATTTTACTTTGAAGCCTTTAGCTTCATGTTTTATTTCTCATTAAGTCCAAATTCATGTTGACACTTATGGTTTTTGACGAGTTTGTGAGAGTCAATAAAATATAAGGACATAGACATAAAGGTAATATGGGACATCCACACATGTGAATAAAATATATTATGGTACCACCAATAGGATTTTAACAACTCTAAAGTTTCACATAGGTCAAGCCCATAAGGTGGCGCCACATAAGATATTCCCACATGCTACAAAATCATATGTAGATAATAATATGAATTAAATTAATTCTTAAAATCCCATAACTTCACACATGCAAAAATGACACATCTGAGCAAAAAAAAAAACATGACTTAAAGAAAACTTAAGTCATAACAATATATTACACTTTAAATAGCAAGATAACATGTTATAACATAATACCAAAAAACGAATTAATGATAAATAGATCCCCACATGGATATGATGTCAATATGATGTCATCTACAAGTGGGGAGGTGGGGGTGTCACATGGAATCCCTATGGCCGCTTGGGATCCATGTGGCATCCCCATAGGATGTCCTTTTTAGGTAGTTATGTCAAACAAATTTGCAAAATCTCATTTTTTATTGTTTAAAAAAATCTGAAAAATTCTTCAAAAATCTCAAAAATTCTCTAAATGATTTCTTGACATTATTACGTAATTTTTCATCCGTATAAAATCATTTCTCATTAATTTTAGATTAATATGGGCCAAAGGTAAATAAGACCTCTAGACTTGTAACACTTGTCGAAGTCTTCCATTAGGCTAACCTGAATGACATTCCACCAGTGTATTAAGCCGACCCAATGGACCTATGCTCTATAGCCTATGGCAGGAACACATAATTGGTCACATTAAAATAGTTGAATCAGAGCTTCCCGTCACCGGGGGTTCAGTGGATTACTGGTGCACCCCTGTATGACATGTTCATACTCAAATACAGGGGTCCTCTCAAAGCTCATGTGCACTAGTTCTTTAAGTCGGATAATACTATAGAAGAGTGGCTTCCACATATGACTGTGGGTGCACATGCCTTGGAACAGTCTCTTGTCAGGATACAAGCTCATGTCCCATGAGCCGACAATTCCATACAGGGGGAATACTTTTTTAAATACTTAGGTTCTATTATTCTCGATTAGATTTTCCAAGCCGTGGCTTATCACATCTACTATGAGCCATTCTAATTAATATAGTCATGATTGGGAGGTAACCCTCATACCTCCCTGAGCGTTCACACTCTCAAAACGTATACTCTCAGTATCTCAAATGCTTGGGGTATATAAATCTGGGCCCTAGTGCGTAAAGCACCCAGATTCAGTCTCTCTCTAACTCCCACTGAGCATAAGATTATTGACTTTAAGAACTTTAAAGGCCACATAATCAACAAAATTTAGTGAAGTGTGATCTAGTAATTAAAGCTTGTGATCTAGTAATTAATGCACAAGTATACATAAAATCTCAATTTAAAATCAAGGAGAACCAGACACACACAATATTTTAAATATCTTGGGTTTGGATATGTTATACTATATAATTAGAAAAAATAAAAAATTTAAAATAGAAAGTTTAGCCGATGCTTGTTCAGTGATTCCTGGCTCCACGGAATTGGATCGCCCCAAAACCCAAGGTCTCTCTTGACTCCAAATATGCATTCACAATAGTTTCCTTGTTATATGATACACCCACTTCTTTTTCTGCTTTTGACATCTTAACATAGTAGAAATAGAACCCTAGACATTATATTGTGTCTTGACATGCCTAGGCAAGGGCCCAGTCCTTATAAGATACAACTAGCAGTCTCCTCTTTCTCATAGGGCCCCACAATGTTCTCCATCCCAAGCTTTTAAAAAACAAACCGATGACCTAGATTGTCCATCCAAAAAATTAGGTGGAATGGGTAGAAAAACAGTCAAGATTGAAGAATTGGTTGGATTGATCAGATTCGGCCATAAAATTCTTTAGGAATCAGTAACAATCCCTATAAATTTTGTTTTTCGAGTTTTCAAAACATGGGAGTGGTGCATTATGTATTTTTCATTATTTTGCATAAATTATTTTGTAACTCTAGGATCTTTATCATCACACTCTTACGGCAATTATTCTATGGCTCCTTTGCTGTTGAACATCGTGGGCATGTCAAACCTATCCTATGTTATTAGATAAAGATGTTATTGCAATACGGAAGTATACCACATTGTAGAATATGTACATTCTTACTAGTTCCTCACAATTTCTATAACAAATATACATTGTTAAAGTAGACGAATAAAAACATGATCTCACATTGTCGAGAAAACCGATGTGCACAACCACATCAGAGATAAAATAATAATTCGACGGCCCCTCATCCAAAAACCACATTAGAATGACATTGACATGCATGTCCAAGTTCTTTCCTTTCGAAAAAAACAAAAAAAAGATCCCAAATGATCAGCACACATACCTTGAACTGGTACCCAGCTTCCACCATTTTCTGCACTGCTCGTGTTCGACTCCAGAAAGCGATTGATGGTATCCGTAAGAGTCTTATTAGGGAGTAGATCATCTGCCATGACATTCGCAGCACCACATATGCACATTGACTTGGAAATGATATAGTCCCATGTACCTGATAAGAAACAGCCCCTTGTACCTAATAAGAAACATCAGATAAATTGGGTTGATCAAACATTGCTTCCCCAAATGCATTACCTATGGTATCATATGGTATCATAACAGGCCCTATATGCATTACCTATGGTATCATATGGTATCATAACTCCTTTCAAGATGCATTACCTATGGTATCATAACAGGCCCTATATATCATGAAAACAAAAATGTAAAAGAATGTAAAATAATTAAAAAATGCATTGCATTTAGTATTATAACAGACGCCTACGTATACATAGAAAAATCTTAAATAAAAGAAAAATGCATAAGACTACTTTGGCAATGGGGATGCAATGCATGAAAATCATTAGGATATTTTTACTATTTTTCTTGATAATTTAGGGTCAACATAAAATCCCGCTCGGTAACAATCTTGAGGTGGCTTCCTCGTTAGTGCCTCTATTAGGAATTTTGTTGAATACTTTTCAAATGTGTTGGATCTCAACAAGATTTACAAACAAGTCAATAATTGCAGTAGCTACAATGAATCAAAAACTAAATTCAATGATTCTAATTTGAATTCATATTTTTGGGGGGGATTTTTTAAATTATATATAGAATGAGATAATTCCATTTTATATCTGACGCTTGGGTTTTTAGCATTGGAGTTGCCTAAACAAACACAAATACAATAAAAATCAAAATGAAGAGAGAACCCGACACCAAAAAATCAATCAATAAATAGATAAACAAAAGTGAAAAAAAAGAAACGGTCATCAAGTGCATATTTTAGTGGGCTTGTAAATTCATATTTGAGATGAACAATATGCCCTAGAGAGAGGGTCGAGAAAGAGGGATTATTAGCTTGCTTTATTCAGCAACTCGTATGTAATACATATATCAGTAAACCACAAATCAAAAGAGTTAGTAACCATAACAAGCAAATAACACATCACTAATCATATACTCATATATACCACATTAGAGATAAAATAATACTTAGCTCCTCAACCGAAAACCACATTAGAATGACATTGACATGCATGTCCAAGTTCTTTCTTTTCGAAAAAAATAAAAAATCCATGTTTGAGGGTGTAACAACCGCACATAAGAGGAATTTTGAGAACAAGCAAAAATACAATACAAGGCCACAAAATTTTTGAGGATTGTAAGAAGCATATATTGCCAAAACAGAGCTGCTCTATTAATACTATGTTAATCCTTCACAATTCGTCGAAAGAAATGGGCAAAAAACAGAGCTGATCTATTATTACTATGCTACTACGCATTGTAAGAAGCATAATTGGGCCAAAACAGAGCTGCTCTATTATTACCATTAATCAACATAAATATTTTATTTTTAATTTTTTTTAATACCAGTGACTTCTCCGTTAGTGCTCTATTAAGAATTTTATTGGACACTTTGAAGATGTATTGTTTCTCACCAAGCTTTACAAACAAGTTAATAATTGGAGTGGGTACAATGCAGCAAAAGTGTTTCTAATGAAAAAGTCAGTGGTTCTATAGGGTTCTATTGCAAGAGAAATAGCTGCCCAAAAACAAAATTTGCTTTTTCAAAAGATCCAAAATGTTCATATAATAACCGGGGGTTTCATCACCTATCATGACCATCTCTCATTTTAGCATCAGATCTTCTACTCACACCTCCTTATCTTGTGAAAATTAAGAAAACCAACAACTGCAGGAGACCTCCATCTTCAAAATTCAGATTTTGAGAGAAGCTTTGAACTTGAATGAAATAATGGACTCTCAAAGAAGCAATCCTCCATTCAATCTTCAACCAAAAAAACAGGTGCCTTCCATCATTACCGGTACATCCCCAATAGAGGTCTTGAGAGAGAGGGAGGGCAAGGCGTGAGAGAATAGTGACACAAGAGAGAGAGTATGGGATTGTTGCCAGCATTTCTTCCTGCGTTTCTTAGGAGAGAGAGAGTATGATGCAGGGCAAGGCATAAGAGTTAGAGGGAGAGAGAATGGAGTAGGCAAGGGGGGAGAGAGAGCAGAGGCATGCCAAAGAGGGGATAGAGTCGGTGGGCCAAAATTCAAAATTCCCTCGTTTTTTGGAAGGCTGTTTTTTGAGGGTTTGAGCGAAAAAGTATAATGATATCTTGTCACCATGATTATAATGAAACCGCACTACTAGAAATTCATGTTTGTGTCATTTGTATGACCTCAAAAATTGCGCATATCCTCTATTCATCTTACTAATTATTCTTAAAAAAAAAATAAAAAAAAATTACACCCTATATATAGTAAAAATGAGGCCCATCCAACAATGAATCTAGACAATCCATTTGGTGAATATCAATATTTAGGCCTTTATGAATTAAAATCGATTTTTTCTTTTTTAACATTGTTAATCTAATGATAATAAAGTTATCCAAAAAAATTCGAAGCAAAAAGATCCTTCTAGGGCCTAGATCTAAGTATCACACAAAAATGGACGACCTATGTTAAAGAGCCTAAAAAACACATTCAAAATTATGTTTTCATATTTTTATTTTTTTGTGATTGTTCATTATACTAAAAATATTCTATATTTCAAAATTTGGGTCAAACAAATGGTTTTAACATGGTTTTTGAGGATTGTTTCATTATATTATTATACAACCATTGCATGACATTACTCATATATATATATATATATGGAAGAGACCACAAAACACCTATGGGCGAAAATAGACAGTATATTCTCCCAGAGGCTTGGTGCAGTCCGATTTTTTCGTACGGCGTGGATTAAAGGCCGTTACGGACATAGCAAGTCCGTGACAAGGATTTTTTCACACAAAATTGAAGCGAAAAATATTGGGGGACCGCCATGACTCACGTAGGTGCGTAGAAGTTTTTTGACAAAAATGTTACAGACGTAACATATTTGTGATGGGCGTGAAACACTGTAGCACTACGCCTATAGGCTTTTTTAAAATTTTTCATTATATATATATATATATATCGTGATGTTAGGGTGCTCACAAGGCATTACGCACACAACGATACCCCCCGTTCACTCGCGGTGTTACGCTCTCACTGCCGTGCGTGCACTGTTGTGCTCTCTTATGTCGTCCTACACTCTCTCTGTCGCCGAATGCTCTTGACTATCGCCGCGCACCCTTCACCATCGCCCTGTGCTTCTCCTTCCTATTGCCGTGCGCTCATCCTTCTTATCGCCGTGCGCTTCTCCTTCCTGTTGCCGCACGCTCATCTTCTCTTCTCTCTCTTCACTGCCATGCGCAATTTGCCATGCGCCTTCCACTGCCGCGTGCCCTTTTCCTTCCCTTCTTTTCACGCCGTGCAAACTATTTGGCAAGGAAGATGTAGGTCGTTACACAAACGTTACATGAAAAACGTTTGGGTTTTCTTTTCTTTTTACAAAAATTGCTCACATTAGGAATGAATGTTTATGCATTTCTTTTGCAAAGAACAAAAGTAGCTTGGGGCTATTAAATCAAATAAAAATTCCAACTAATTATGACAAGAAATAGAATTGACCTCTGTCATATAGTTAGATAAAGCATAATTCATACAATACTTTTTCGATGAAGTTAAATAAGCTATACTTCACAAAAACTACATCTCATGATATGCAACAAAACGAAAATCAATGCACAACACACTGATATGTTCTACTGTTCTTATATGTTCTTGTATGTATTTACCATATCCAAATCAGTGTGTAGTGCTTTGATTTTATTAAAAAATAAGTATAGTAATTTAATGAAAAAATAATTTTATTAAGCAAATTAGAAAAACACTTCCCATATTCATCAATAAACTTAATTTTATTAAAAAAACATAATTCTATTAAAAATAATTTTATTAAGAAAAATAGAAAAACAGTTCCCAATTTCATCAAAAAACATAATTTTCTTAAAAAAAATAACTTTTTTAGAAAAATCGATTTTTCAAAAACCCCAAAAGTGAAGCAATATTTCGATAAAGAAACTACCCTCAATGTTTAGATAATTGGACAAATAAACATACATGCATTGTAAAGGCTTCGATCATCTTTCAAACTCACCAAAAATCATAAAACAATATTAAGTATTTTTAATTTAATTGATGCCAAGGCAGAAATTTCAGATCTATGAAAATTTCATGATATAGTGCAACGAAAAAATTCATATAAAAAAATTTACTCAAACATAAATAAACATACCAACTTTATTTGACATATGCAGCCTCAATGATCGAAATACACATCTGAATTTGATAAAAATCAACCAATAAATGGACAAAAAATCTGCATTTCTTGGTAGAACACAAGTTCTCGGAGCAGCAGCCTTTTGGGCAAAAATAAACCTTGATTTTTTATTTTCTGAACAAATTAAAACTTGAATCTAGTAAATACTTCGAATAGACTTTGAATCTAGTCAATCCAAGAAACTCCACTTTTTTCAATGTTTAAATCCAAATTACATGTTTTATATCAATTATTATATAGTGATTTAAACCATTAAAATACTAAAAAAACAAAAACATTAGCTGCAAACCGAATAAAAAGAGGTGAAAAATTGGATTCACATATTTTTTGCTATATATAACAGTCTTTATTTCAAAATAACGTTGTTATTTATACGGTACCGTTATTTTTTAAAAAAGGCCGTTATATCAGCGAACCGGTCTGGTAAATTGAAAACCGGCTAGTTTTATAAAAACACGGCCTGTTTGATGTTGAACCGGCCAGTTTTGTGGCCGATTTTTTTTGGAGAGTGCCGTCTTGTGAGATGTACCATGAAATCGGCCCTAACCAGACTCGCCACCCCAACGGTAGCGATCTAACCGATCGGTTCAGGTTCAGACCACCCAGTTTTGTGAACATTGCTCAAAACCAAATCATAACATCATGGTGTGAATCCCAAAACATACTTTTCATGAAGGAAATAAATAACTGACTTTCACGTCACAAAATAAATCATACTGCGGAATTTCAAGCGGAACACTATCTAGCAAAAATGTCTTTTCTCTCTACTCTCATGGAGACGTACAATGGTAGCACATATATTTCCTCGGCCTCATATTACTTTGTTAAGTAGGCTTGATAAATATAGCTATTTATGTCTCAATGAAAAACATACCATATTGTAGAAACTTTAGGATGACATGTCTTCAATCCAAAATTTTTATTTCGCTCTTTCCAAAGATATTTCTCTTTCAAATAAATTTTATTAGAAAATAGACTCAGAAAAAAAGTCTAAAAATGCAGTGTGGATCATAAAACAATCTGTTATTAATGAAAATAAAATCATGACTTCAAGTCATTGAAATAATTTTTGTTACAGAAAATAGCACTTACGCACCTTTCAATAAATAGACTATATCATTTAAAGCATAAGGAATTTCTTGATGAAACTATTTTTATTTGAAAGTAGATTCAATTTGATGAGTTAAAGTCAAATTTTATCTAGAAATAAAATTATATGTTTGAGGAAAAACAAAGTCACGGGACTTAATGGACAGTTCTTGGATTTTACTAGGTCAGAACTAACACCCTTCATCGATTAGTCCATAACTCTCAATTCCCTTTGGATCTCCCATTGAAGTTTTGCAAGTAGATCCTACTTTCAAAGACACACAATATTACTAAAGTATGCAATAAAAATATACATCAGTATCTTCTTCATATCACTGCTCCAAAATAGCTCAGAATACCAATTTTGTATAGTATCAATTTTCAGTCTTTGAATATTCCAATAATTCTTAACCATGATTGTATTACTTAAAACAAATGTCATTAGCTTTCTTATATATTATTCCTAAGCTTGTTCTAGACTCAATAAAAAGAAAAGACAACTAATGACATCAAGTATCAATAGCTCTAATACCAATAAATGAAAGACTAATGCGATCTTGTTGGGGGATTTTTTTTTTTTCTTCTTTTCGCTCATTTTATTTTCTTTTTATTTTCTTTTAGCAAAGATCACTTACAAGTAGTCTTATTTCAATAACTCTTGCTTCAAAGAAAATAAAATTAACAAATCTAATAACTTAAAAACCTTGATGCCATTAAACCAATTTTTTTTAAACAAATAAAATATCCACAATTCTTATGCTTGAGAATATAAAGAAAATATAATTAAATATGACAAGAAACAAAAAGAGGATGTCGGAAATTACCTCAACCTGGCTTATTACATCCCACACCGAGTCACCACTATCCGATAGTGCGTGATCAATGATCAACCTTTAATCTCAACAGAGAAAACAAGGTTAGGCCAAACTCTCTAGTAGAACTATGACCTCCTTTGTCATAAATCTCAAACCCTTAGGTGAATCAGCTTAGCAATCTAGTTTAAGAGAAACACTTCTCTTTTTTACAACAGCCCTATAATCTAAAACCCTAATGAAATATGAGAGATCATAAGAGACCCTATGAGAGAGATGACAACACTCAATAACCTAAACCCCTTAGGTTCTTTCGTAATATGAGAGAGAGAGAGAGAGAGAGAGAGAGAGAGAGATATCAAAGATGAGAAAGTGGGGTATGCCCCCTTTTGACATTCATGAGAGAAAGAAAAAGAGAAAGAGATCGAAAGATAAGGTGTAGAGATTTTGGATAGAGACAATCCATTTTTATAGGCTTTGCACAAGATTAGAGTTTCTTAGGGTTTGCCTCCTCTTTTGAGATTGAATATGAACCATTGATCTTGGGTGACTTGTGAGGTAAGAGATTTGAGCCCTCCATTCCATAGATGGGCCCATTAATGTGCTAGAACATTTATCCCTCATTCTTAAACCTTTTTCCCATCAATAGAAAAGAAATAAAATATTCCATTTATTTACCAAAATTATGCACAATCCTACTCATGCTTTCTAAAAAAATTTTGAAAGCTTCCTCAAGGCAAAATCTTTCCGAAACACTTAAAAACTTTCTTTTCATGGGCCCCACCCATATGCAATGGTGGGCCGATTAACATATCGGGTCTCCCATGCAATATTAAAATTATTAACATTAACTATATGATTTTTAAAAATCCATAAAATCAAATTTGAATATTTAAATTAATCTAAAATCAATATATTTGTTTTTATAAATCCAAATTTGATAAATAAAATATACAGAGATCTAGAAAAATTCAAATAATACTTTTAAAAATCATATATCATTAAAACAAATATAATTAAATTCATTAGATGAGAAAAAGATCCATATGGTCTAAGAATTAAATAAATAAACGCTGGGGCACTCCACCTTCAATTGTGGACTACGGTCCACACTTACTTTATCAAACAGATCGAATGTTTTCCATGACCCATAATCCATGTAGGGGTTCATTAGTGGGTCACCAAAGTCTGGCCAATAAGCCAAGTGGTCGTAATCCCAGTTTATGGATTTCAGGTTCTCCCCTAGAGATGTACTAAGGTCACCTAGACTTGATGCGACCACAGCTTCTATGGTGCATAGGGGTATGTCTTGTACATGTATAAAATTCACCCTAAAAGGTAGTGCGCTTTCTCGAAACGGCTAGCATGACGTATGATGGTTAGCGGATGAGGCTTTGTCCCCCGTCTTTGAAGGACACCATCACACACAAGGGTCACACAGTCCCCGACTCACTCATCCGGGCATACTCCGACCTCATCAAGGGATGACATATTAGAACCCTTATCAGATAGTTTTCTATGCCCAGGTAACATAGGTTTTCCCAACTGACTGGCTTAGCTAGTCAAACTCAGTTTGGTATCATCAAACGTCGTTTGTTTAGTATGATCCATGAGGGACCACACTCCCACTGAGTTCATGTTCCACTATATTATTTCATTTTACAAGCACTCATAAATCCTTTCATGTCCACACACCCAACAGTACATGCATGTAATGCAGACTCCGAAAGTGCGAGATACATCTGACTTGATCCCGATGATATGCATCTATCGGAATCTCCATGCTGTTCAGTCCACTCGCATATTCATCTCTGTATCGGACAAGAATTCGAGGATATCAGGCTACTCCGTAATCATTTAGCAAATTATTACATATATCAAAATTTTGTCGTGAAGTACTTGAACATTGACCAAGATCATTTTGTTGCAATCAACTTGGGAGGGGTACAAATGGATAGTGCAATGCTCTAGAGTTCCACCATAAATTATTTTAAGGTGAGAGAGTTGGTAAATAACCACACTTGTACGGATCTAATAGGAAGGACTCACCAGCCATTAGCACGATGCCAGTAGGTAATTAGAAAAATTAAACCCTGCTTGACCCACCAAATAACTATGAGACCTAAGGATATTAAGAATGATGTTCAATACGAACATGGTGTGATGTTATCATACATGCAAGAGTGAAGGGGGAAAGAGGTTGTAACATAAATGATTCTTGGGTCACATACCTAGTCATATATAGCGTTATCCCTATAAATGGAGAAGCTATGAGTCACACCCAAACTGTAGGCTACATATCTACAGATCATGACTCTAAGTTCCAACATATATTCTTGTGCTTTCATCCTTTCCTTAACAAATTTTTGTATGGTTGTAGGCCTCTCATTGGTTTGGATGGGACATTTCCGTAGGGAACATACAAGGGGACTCTGTTGAGTGTTATTAGCGCAGATGCTGATGGTGGCATGTTCCCGATAGCATTCATTGTAGTAGAGAATGAGAGCAAACATACTTGGATATAGTTTCTTAATTGCTTGAAGGAGTTGCTCAATACACGGCAAGACTTGGGTCGTTTGATGATTGTTCTGACCGACAAAAAGGGCTATTACAACCACTAGAACACATCTTCCCGGACTGTTATCCAAGGTTTTGCATGCGTCATTTGGCGGAGAGATTCCAGAGGCGAATTAAGAACACTACTTTAGTAACGATCTTATGGAAGGCAGCCCGTGCACTAAGGGTAGAAGAGTTTAAGAAAGAGATGTTGATCCTTAACGCTCACACTTCACCAGAAAAAGCAATGCCAAGCATTGCTAAGTTAGGCATTCGATATTATACTAGTGACAAGAGCAACCGTGATACTCGGGGGAAATTTGAGCACCACAAATGAGGAGGATAACACATTGTCAACAATTAGAAGTCTAGATTTCTATATATATATATGGCCTATGGACATCATTTTTCATGCTTCAATTTCTTTAATTTGTAGGAGCAATGAAATACCTGGCCATTCCTGCCCTCTTCTTGGTGCTACTGTTACTCTCTTCTGCAGGTAACAATTTGAACACAATTTTCTATTTATTTTATGTGCATTTCAAGTTTTTGAAACAATATATGTCTCTTTAATTAGTTATATTGAAACATTATTTAGGTTGTAAAGAATGAATTGGGCAGTTAAACCAGAGACAGTCTGATTGAACTCACTTGGGTAGTGTCCATTCCATACAAGCTTATAAATTTTAAAAAGAAGAGTAATTTATATACGGACCTTAAAATTATAGGTAAAATATAAAAAGCTCCGGTTATAGGTAGAAATTGCAAAGAAGGTCGGTCAACCCACCTTTTTTTAAACAAACAAAAAAAAAAAAATTGCCCCTTGGTAACCCTATTTTTTATTATTTTTAATGTTTTTTTTTTTTATCCTTTTCATTAGAAGGACAATGTTCCAAG
Source organism: Amborella trichopoda (assembly GCF_000471905.2). The sequence continues at coordinate 1,289,380 of NW_006499159.1, forward strand.
CTTTAAGGAACTGCCCTACTAACGAAAAGCGAAAAAAAATCAAATTTTGAGCAAACAGAGGGGTAATTTTTTAAAAAAGAATAAAAAGAGTAGATTGACCGACGTTTTTTGTAATTTTTACCTATAAGTGGAGAGTTTCAAATTTTACTTGAAATTAGGGTCAGTATGTAAATCACTCTAGAAAGAAATAAACAAATAATGTGTCATAAAATAATAAAAGCCAAACCACACCATAAATAAGATTAAAAGTCTAAAAATAATGAAAAAAATACACAGTTGGAATTTGAAAAAAAATATCCAAAGCTAGAGATGTTAAGAAAGTTTCAAGAAGGAAAACTATACAAATGAAGCAAATGATTCAAAAAACTTTGATTCATCCTCAAAATTATATAGGAATATCTTAATACATTGATTTACTAAATAAATATGCTTTTTATGATTTTATGCTTAAGTTTTAATTTACCGAGTTTATAGGCTACTACTCATTTCAGCAAGGTGAAGAGATCGAGTTACTCAGCCGAGTTTAAGTCAACTAAATCAAATCTTGAATACTACTGATTATTTTATGCTCCATTAAATCTTTGTTTATAAAATTTGAATTATTCTACAAATCATCAAACATCATCAATTCGGAATAACTTGGCCAAGTCAGAGTCACCTCAGCCGAGTCCATAAACGCTGATTTATAGTTTATACAATCATAGTATAAAGTCCCTCAAGAGATTCACTGAGTAATATTATCTTGTGGGTGCGATTTTTATAGAGTCGAGGCTCCAAACAATCAATGTAAAGCTTACCCTCAAATAGCCTCGGCTCTATATAAATTTTTCCATATTTTATTGATGTGATATTGATGGACAATCCCTTAAAAAAATTTATATTCATCGACCACTTTAAAAATTGATATTTATCGACCACTTTACTAACATATTTGGTCCACTTTAGCCTACTCATGCATAAACCCCTATTTTTTACCCCCTTGATTTTGCGTTGCAATTGTCTACCAAAGTGATTGAAAGAATACAATTTTTTTGCTTAGTTCTTGATTAAAATTAAGGAAGAAATACACTTGGGAAGACCAAAGGCATCACGTTGTTGAATGGTTGACCCACTCCGATTGTTCCCACTGATTAACCAAAAAAAAAATTTAAAATTTTAAAAAAAATAAAAAATGCACCATTTACCCATTAAAATAAGAATAGTCATCGATATTTAAACAATTAAAGTTTATTTGGATCAGCGTTTTCAAAATTGCTTATGATTGTATTCTTTCAAACTTCTTTTCCAATGAGATAGTAACTCTCATCCTCTTTATCTCTAATATTATTTTTATTGTTAGCGGGGTATAAAGTAATTAGCAAGTGTATTATACTCCCAAGGGAGTATATTGTGCATCACTCCCTCACCCAAAACACCTATTTAGGAAGATTTATTAGTCCAAAATTTTGGGAATCATATAAAAATAATTAGATGATTATTTTCAACATAAAATATTTGAATTTTGAGTTTTAGGATACGTAAATTTAGCATTGCAACAATTGGACTGTCTCAATTCAATTTTGAGGCACTATTTTTTTCTAGTACATTGGGAGTTTCTTTAGCAACATTTTTTAATTGAGAAAAGGTATGATGATGAAGAATTATCTTATCTGGTTGAATGAAATAAATGACATGTTAAATCATGCAAGGCTACGTTGATGCGGAATAATTGGGTTTGCTTTAAATAAATGCAACATCTTTTGTCTTTGAAACCTTAAATGGGACTTTTCCTCTTGTGTAGTAATTGCTTTTGATTTAGTTTTTTTCTTTGATGGATATTGAATAATACCAATGTGACTATCCAAATCTATGGTCTTGAGTGCTGTAGAAATTCAATTTTGGGATGAATTGCGATGGAAAGAAAGCGAAATCCATTAAATCGAGAGATAATCCATGTGATAGGTCCCATCCTAACTTTGTAACCATTGATTAGATTGCTATGACACAATAGCTTAAAAAGAGAGTACTTCTCAAAATGAGAGTCCGTTTTTTTTTTGGGTGAGTCAATGGGAAAAGGGTCCCTACCCTTGATAGGAATTGAGCCTAGGACGTAGCAGTTGCAAGTCATCAAGCACTAACCAATTAAGCCTAGGCACTTTAAGAAAAGGAAAATGTATTTCTTGTAGCTTTAAGACATGGAAATGTTTTGAAAAGGCAGCAGCCCTATTAAAATAAGTGAAATCTCACCTTAAAACTCAGCAAATATTGCCGTTTTGACATTGGAAAACTTTCAAGTCGATTATTCAGCCTTGATCATTACGGCTGTAAAAAAATATCGAGATTTCAAGCCCTAAAGATAGCATATACTGCAACCCATTATCTAAACAGTTCATTTCACACTCAAAATACGTTTTCACGGATCAGCAAGATTGGTACTATTTTTTGCACTTCAAATTTCATAGTCAGTATTAGAAATTAATTTAAAGCCATTATAGAGATTTCCGATACCCAAAGTGCTTTCTAGATAATGTTTTACCATATTTTTACCTTTTTTTCAATTTTTCTAAAATACTTACCATAATTTGTACAAACAATATTGGTTGCTTGCTTATGAGTTGAAATCTTACATACATACTTTAAAACTTGCTGATATGCTCAAGAAGCTTCACAAATTTTATTGCAGAAAATAATAATTCCCGCATAAATTCCCGAAACATAAAGCAAACACATGAAGCAAACAAGTTCATTAAAGAACGAGCGCCATCCATCAAATCAATACCAGTTCATCCATAAGGCAGTGGGTTAAGCAAGTGAAGGAAAAGAAGCCATCCTTGAAAGCAAACAGACTTTTAAGGATGCTTGATGACATCAAATGGCCATCAGCTGGTATGAATGGTGCCTATGCAAAAAAAAAAAAGAAAAAAAAAAGCCAAGCAAGCAAACAAACAGGGTTTGCACATTTCATGATTACAACATAGTCGATGAAATCAAAGGCCATTCCTCAAGCAACATTGATATGACATATAGGGTTAACAATTTGGTTGGATCTAGACCTAAATGTTGGATTTAATGGATTAGTGTTAGATTTGAGTCAATCTTAGATCTTATTAGGTCAAGTTAGTTCCGAATCAAGGTAAAAAAAAAGAGTGGTGATTTTGAGTGTCATTCGTAGACTCAAAAAAAGGTAATGAACTTTGTGACACACCCCAAGCCATTAAATTTGACATCTAATGACTTGACATAGTTGTGACCTCATTGTAACAAAGATAAATGGATAGTGTGTGTGTGTATATGATTATATTTTTTATGTTTTGATATTATATAATAAAATTTATTTTTGGGGTGTGGTTTCTATAAGGTTGCAACCTTAAACAATCCAATTAAGGGGCACCTCCAAATTTCATCATAACATGTAATTTTATTGTAAAAAATACTTAGGATTATCTTAAAATCTATTTTTATATCTAATTAGAAAATTTAAACTCCAATAATGGTTAAAATAAAGTAGATCTATTAACATATGAAAATCTGAAAAATAGACAGCCTAAATAATGTGTTGTAAGATGCACTATTTATGGGACTAAAAAACTTTTCTTTTTTTCATATTCATATATCTCAATGTTGAGATGATCAATTCAAGAGTTTTTCAACATTAAAGCCACTTTTCTGATCGATTTTTGAGGTGCATATGTAATTCTACATTTTAAGGTTGCAACCTTATATAACCTTTTTCATTATTTTTGTTTTCTATTTTTTTATCTAGGACCCAATTGCGTCAAATCCAGATCTGGGTTGGCGTGGACTTGAACTGACCTATTAAAACAAAGGAAGCAGTCAATGTTACTCCAAGGAAGTATGTTTACGTCATTTGGATAGATCTTTGTTGCCCCAGCGAATATAACTTTTTCAAATTTGGGCTCTCTCTAAAGTATACCTTAGAGAAGGATTTTGGCCCTAAAACTTTATTGTTATGGTTTGTATAAGGCCGAGGCCCTAAAAAACCAAATTAGGGTGCACCTTCAAATAGTATCGAAACATGTTGCTTTACTATCATGAATCTTTTTGATGGTTTGAAAATTTACTTTGATTTCAAATTACAAATTTTAAAGTTAAAAAATATTGTAGATCTAGCAGATCTATGAACACTTGATAATCTTAAAAATGGACGGTCTAGATAATACATTATAAAATGCACTATTTTCAAGACTTGAAATATATTGTTTCTCATAGCATTTCATCTTGAGATCAAGATGATCGAATTTTAGGGTTTTTCAGCATTGAAACAACCTTTTCTAATATATTTTTGAGGTGCGCTTGATTGTTAGAGCCTCATCCTCATATAAATGCTTTCCAATCTTTATTAGCCAACAATCTTACAATTACGAATTGTACAAAATGGATTTTCAATGAAGAATAGACTACTTAAAACTCGGTGTCTGAACCATTTATCCCTTTTATGGAATACTTTATATTGAGCCGAGGCTCTAAACAATCAAATTTGAGCCTACATCAAAATTTTCACTAGAAGAGGTTGTTTGATGCTTAAATATCTTCAAATTGATCATCTCGACATCAAGTTGCATAGACATGTGAAAAAAAAATATTACAAGTTTTGAAAATAGTGTATTTTGTAACGCATTTTTGGACCATCATTTTTCAAGTTTTCATAGATATGTCGATCTACACTATTTTTGAAGCTTTAAACTTTATAAATAAATATGAAAATATAGTTTAAAGTTATCACAAAGATTTCCAATATTGAAACTATATTTGTCGATATTATTTGAAGGTAGGCTCTAATTTGATTGTTGAGAGCCTGGGCTCTATACAAACTGCACCCTTTATTTTAACTCTTCATAAATCATCAAATCTGCATTACTTTTTGAACTCCATAATCACTGATCTAAATTGTTGAAAGTACTTTCCGGACAAGGACTTGAGGTGAGGCTTTATTTTGTTTTCATAAAGCTTACGCTTTATAGAAACTTCATCCTTTATGGTTTAGTTTGGTTTTTACTATTTTGTAACACTTTATTTGAATCTTTTTCAAATTTATAGGCTTTGGAGGAGTGTAGACTAGACTCTCTCAAGAAACTTTGCTTGGGCCAGGACTGAGTCTTGAGGAATGTGATGAGCTTCAAAATATTGATAATGACTACAGTAGACACACTTTCAACTACAGTTGTTGACAAATTATAGCACTGGATAGATTGTAGAACTACAACTTATTATACAAGAACAAGAGCTTTGTATGAGTAGGCTATAGGTTTCACTCCCGAATTCATTCTTTATAACCTAAATAATGTTTTAATGTAGCTAACTAAAGAGAAAATATTAGGGAAAATATATCCATATCCCCCATTTTTAGGTTTCATTTCTTGATAAACCAAAAGTTTTAAAAGATATCTTCTAACCCCTTGACAACTTTAAACCTATTTTTTAACCTAAACAAATGTGAGAACGACGTGCTCTTTCTAAACCCAATATTTTCTCTCTCATCACTTATATATCCAAGTTTATCTCTTTCTCTCTTCCTGCGTCTCTCACTCTCTCTCCCCTCATGTGTTTCTCCAAACACCTCTCTCTTCCCGGTATCCTCTTACCTCCATAAAACATTTATCTCTCTCTAGAAGTTTGGCGGATGGCTTTTAGAAAAAGCATGTCTTTTAAGATTTGTTTGGCCTAAAAAAATAAGTTTAAATTAGCTCAAAGGGTTAGAAGAAATAAAATATAAAATTTTTATGCCCCAATATATCTTTTAAAACCTTGGGTCTATTGTGAAATGAATCTTAAAAATAAAAAGTATAGAGATATTTTCCCAAAATATTATGTCAAAAACTTGAAATGCACATAAATGAATAGAAAATGGGGTTCAAATTGTTACCTGCATAAAAGAGTAACAATAGGACCAAGAAGAGGGCAAGAATTGCCATATATTTCATTGCTTCTACAAATTAAAGAAAAGGAAGCATGAAAAATGATGTTCATAGACCATATATACATATATCTAGACTTCTAATTATTGACAATGTGTATCATCCTCCTCCTTTGTGGTGCTTAAATTTTCCCCAATTATTACGGTTGCAAGGATAATATCGATCTGACTAAACTAAGTTTGCATTGCTTTTTATGGAGAAGTGTGATCCTTAAGTGCTATATATGGAGAAATGCATATCTAGTAATTAAAGCACAAGTACACCTAAATTCTCAATTTAAAATCTAGGTAACTAGTGCAAGCGCACAAAGTATTTTCAAAATCTAGGGTTACGGTTTGGATAGGAAGTGTGATGACATTGTTATACTATATAATTAGAAATTATAAAAATTTTAAAATAAAAAGTTCTGCCGACATTGGTTCAGTGATTCGTGGTTCTCCGGAACTGGATTGCCCCAAAACCCAAGGTCTCTCTCGTACTCCAGATATGCATTCACAGTAGTTTCTATGTTATATAATACACCCACTTATTTTTCTGTTTTTGACATCTTAACATTGTAGAAATAGAACCCTTGACATCATATTGTGGCTCGATGAGCCTAGGCAAAGGGCTCAGTCTTTATAGGATACAACTAGCGGTGTCCTCTCTCTCAATGGGCCCCACAATGCTCTCCACCCCAGGGCTTTTAAAAATTGATCGGCGACCTAGATTGTCCATCCAAAAAATCAGGTGGGATGGGTAAAACAATCTAGATCGGAGAATTGGCTCGATTGATCGGATCCAGCCATAAAACATTTTAAAAATCACTAAAAATCCCTATAAATATTGTTTTTGAGTTTTCAAAACATGGGAGTGGTGAATTATATACTTTCATTATTTTGCATAAATACCTGAAAATTAAGATGTTGTTTCTTATCAAAGTGCCTATTAAAAATAATTTGATATTAATTTTTATATAATATTTTTACATTCTTTTATGCTCATTTTGTATCTGTTAGTGAAGAAACGAGGGAGAAAATGATTTTTGTGATTTTATAAATTTTATTTCTCACTTAGTTTTATTTCCAATCAACCATTTTCTACTTTCGAACATGAATGCCTATTTTTAAAGAGTAAAAGAGAGATTTCATTATTTTCATTTTAGTAAGAATTTATTTATTTAGTTTTTAAATATATAACTTCTAAAATACTTTTAAGTTTCAATTTTTCGTTTTGCTTAAAGTTATTTTAGTAAGAAAAATAATAATTACATGAGGTAATTTTTATTAAATTGAGATAAGGGTGTTAGTGGCTAATATTTTACCGCAAAGGGTGAAAATTTTCTAAATCTCTCTCTCTCTCTCTCTCTCTCTCTCACATTTGTCTTGCATAACTATTTTTTGTTTTCTTATTTCTCTCTCGAT
>NW_006499159.1:1308276-1351214 GCF_000471905.2 Amborella trichopoda
CTAGGATTCGGAATATGTATGAATTTTGAAAATGTTGATAATTGAGCAAATGATGAACGCAACTCAGGTTATGTATCTGTATGGGAATATATTTTGATAATATTAGGTGTCTATTTAGTAATTATCAATAATTGTTGGTATCTATCCAGAACTGTTATTAGCCGTATATTTATACGGGTCTTGTGCATTCTTTAATCAATAAATTAATCTATGGAGAGTTCTCTGCAAATATTTTGAGATTCTAACACGTGGTATCAGAGCGCATGGTTTAGTATAAGGCTAGTGATTGTGCATTCGGTTGAAGAAAAGCACATAAAAAAATATGTGAGCATTTTACTTGAGATAGAGAAATATGATGCAAGCGCAATTCTTTACCAAGAATTATGAAATAATTTATTTAGCTAAAGATGAAGAATTGATAAAGCTATCCAATGGATGTTGGCATGGTAAGCAGGTGATTTTGATATCAAGGTGAAGATTGTTGGATTTGATGATTATCCAAATTCACCCACATAATGAAATCCCAAATTATGTGGGATTGAGATTGATATTGGTAAGTTTCCTATAGGAAATAAAATTCCAAAAGGATTAGGACTTTGGGTATATCTCTTGGTTTTTGGGATATATGTAACATATAGGAAGTTTCCTATTTCATGTAGATTCCTAACCTTATATATATGATATGAAAGTGTAGAGAATTGTGTGCCATATTTGGTTACCATATGGAAAACGTGGTTTCCTCTAGAGAGAGAGGTAGGGGCTTCCTATGCATGAGACGCAAGACGTCCCCTTGAGAGAGAAGAGAGCTTCTTATAAAGAGAAACTCCACGTTGTGCCTCTTGTAGATTGAGAGGCTCGTTTCTTGTAGGGAAGCAGTTCTCATGAAGATTTTGGGTAGTTTTCCCTTTTAGTAAGAGAATGCTTCGATTGCTCTCAAGGTTTTCTTTCTGGACAGTGATTTAGCTATGGAACGGAGATAGTATCTTCATGGACAGTGGTTTAGCTGTGGAATAGAGATGAGAGAGTTGCTCTCAAAGTTCTCCTCTTGGATAGTGGTTTAGCTGTGGAATATAGATGATCTCTTCCTGGACAGTGGTTTAATGCTGATGAGAGGTCGACGATGGTGCTGATGAGGTAAATGGATCTAAAACGGTTTACTTGTCTGGGTTTTGTCGAGAATTATAGAGGTAACTTTATGTCACAAAACCTGTAATGTAACATTCATTGGTAGAGTGGATTTCAGTTTGCCATGCCTATGGACGTAGTCCTCTTGAGGTGAACCATGTAAATCTTTGTGCTCTTGTGGTGTGTGTGTTTTATGTTTTATTTCTTGCTCGTGCTCTCAGCTATTTTATTTCAAGCTGGAAAAATACACGATATTGGTAAGATCCAATTTTGGGATTCTTTTTTCCATATCTAAAGGTTTATAAAATCCTAACAAGTGCTATTATCAAGAACAGTTGGTATCTATCCAGAATTTGTAGTAGCGGTATATTTATAGAGGTCTTGTGTATTCTTTAATCAATAAATCAATATATGGGGAGTTCTTTGCATATATTTTGAGATTCTAAACATTTTACATGAGGAAGTCGGGCATTACAAAAGTGATGACAGGGATCAGATTACAAACTCTGGCAGCAAAGGTGGAAGAGGTGTAAGAAAGCCCAGAGAAGTAACAGTTTTGTGATATGGTGATCCTGCACGTCCATAGTGTATACACTCGTGATCGCTACAACTTATACAAGAAAACCAGCAAACATGAAGAAGAAATGCTTGAATTTTCCCTAAAAATGCAGCCAAGAAGAACTGACATGGTTTCTTGAATCGCAACGGATGCCGCCTCTTCCTGCAATTACCACTGAAATTTCACTTTAGAGAGAGATACACAGAGAGATAGAGAGGTAGAGAGAGAAAGCATTAGGTATGCCTCCGAAGAGAGAGAATAATTAGGATACCTCTCAAGGAAGTAAGCCAAGGGAGAAAGGGAGACTGGCGAAAATGTTTTGTATGTTACAAAGACATGAGTGCTCATGCCTTGAGAAAGTTCAACTTTAGTGATAAGGTACATCAAAGCACACATTATCTGAATCAGGAACTATGCAAGAACAGGCCCATATTCCTCCATCTCTCTCACTATCTCTACTTCTCTCTATCTATCTATCTCGCTACTTTCTCAGTGATGTTGAAACTTTGTTCTTTAAATAATGCATCTTATTAGAAGTTTGAGCAGGGATGTCATTTCGAGGCTGGTATTTTTCCTGCATTCAGTGACAATCACTTACACCAAGCTCCCGCTGGATCATGCAGTAAAATACTCCTGAGGAGAAAGAGTTACTTGATGGATTACTTTTTTTATAGAAGATTTTTGGAGTTTTGAATTTACTCAAGGGCTGTAGTTTGAATAAGGTTGAAACATTGAATTATAAGAGGTAATTTCGGTGTAATTTTTTTTTTCAGGTGATTTGAGATTCCATTTTTATCTCTAATTAAAAAAAATTAGAGAAAAAAATAGTTCAAATCAAGAAGATCTATGAACACATGAAAATCTTGAATTACTAATGAAGATCTACATCCAATACATGCACGTCATGTGACAAATGATAGAATTACTAATAAAGAGTAGGACTGGGCAAGTAGATTTTCTTTGGTTAAAGGAAGGAAAATTGTTTCATGTGGGTTGGAACGCATCTCTACATATGCAGTCGATAGAGTGTAGAACAGTCATTTTAAAAATGTATGCAAGTAGGTGCTCCATCTAAAAAAATTAGAAACTAACAGTCCAAATGTTTTCTTACTAGAATTATTATTTCTAGTCTTTTAAATTTATTTATTTGTTCATATTCATGATCTCCATGTTAGATATTACATATCCTTAAAAATTAAGTCTTAAAATTCATCTAAAAAATATATTTATTCAGGGGAACACATTTCTACATATGTGGCCTCGGCCGCATAGAAACTACGTCCTTTTGTTTGGTCAAAGGATTTTTTACACACTTTATTTTGGGGAAATTTACGTACGGACTGTGTTTATTATTAAGATTTAATGCAAAAGTCGGCCGTTATTACTTGAAAGGACGGATCCTAAAATTTTTATTTTTTTTCAGGTTTGCCAATAGTATGATGTTGTAAAGCCCCATACATTATAACACTCAAGTGTTTTTCTTTTGTGTTTTTCTTTTCTTTTTTATATTTTTTACTTTTTTACCATCGGTTCGATGTTTACAACATCGGAATGCTTGAGTTACACCCATGAATCCCTAGCTTTCTCTATTTCTCGTTTTTTGCTCTCTCTGTCTCTGTAGCATGATTATTTTATCTCTCTTTACTCTATCTCTCTCTACTCTATCTCTATCTACTCACGCTCTATCTTCTCGCTCGCTTTTTATCTCTCTTTACTGGCATCTGCTCTCGGTTCACTCTCTCTTACCCTCTTATCAATTTGAACCTTGCTTTTTGATTTGCCCTAAATTTCTAGAGTTTTCTACTACGGTTTCGTATTTGGTCATCGCAAAGATATTGAAGTTGGACGAAACAGATTTTTGATGTACACAAAATGAATTTAAATTTCATGTGTCGATTTCTGTAACTATTGGAACACTAGACCTCTAAGGGGTTCCTGTCTGTGTTTGCTTAATATTTTTATTTATTATGAAATTGCTACATTTATCATTAGTATATTGTATTAAACATAAGTAACTATAATTTATGTTGATTCTTATATCTAGATGCACATTTTATGTTTTATCAAATCGATTGAATCAATATCTTTATGTTTCATATGCATTATAAGAACCGAGTGATGCTAAAATTTTCTATATTTAATTTTGGCTTATGGTATTTGGATGCACATTTCATGTTTTATGAAGATATTGAATGAATGTCGTGATGTTTTTTAGGTTTATTGACATTTGGGTGCTCTATGTATGGAATCATTGAAAATTGTAATATTGATCAGTGGCTCACTGGGTTATTCAACACCTTGTGAACATTTTTAGTCCTTGTCGTTTATTTAGTACCTTGTGAAATGGGTGACATTCCTTTTAGCAATTAATTTTAATGAATATTTTGGGTGCTCTATGCAATTTGTGCAGGTTTTTTTATCAGTATTTTGGCTTTAGGGCGTCTTTGACTATGGCTATCTTCCATTGACTGTACATGGCTGTCATTTGAGTCATCATAATGGCCACAAGTAGAGTGAGGTTGTTATGTTATTATGGTGGTTCCTTTCAGAGAAGGCTAAATGATGGACGAATGTACTACAAGGGCGAGAATGTGAAAGCTGCTTTGTTTAATGGGAGTGACTCATTGGACCAGTTAAAGACGCACATGGGGTCTATTGCGCATTGTGACCCTAGCTATTTGATGATTATATATCTAGAAAGTGATATTTTAGTAGAAGTAAATGAAGATGCAGATGTGACATGTATGTTGTTGGTGGCTTCCAATGGTCATGTATGTATTGCGAATTAACCATTCGAAGTAATAAATAGGGAACATCAAACAAATATAGCGGGTGTAGCTCCATCATGAGGACCATCAACATGGATCAAGTAATACTTATGACATATATGTTTATCGTGTATTTCAACATTTATAAATAATACTTATTGAATCCTTTTCAACCGCCCCATTCAACCAGTGCCCTTCCCCATCATCCAAAATGTAGTTCATACATGTGATGTGGACTCCGAAAGTGCGAGACACATCCTGCTTGATCCCAATGATATGCATCTATCAGATTCTCCATGCAGTTCAGTCTACTCACATATTCATCTTTATATATGACAAGAATTTGAGGATCTCAGGCTACACCTTAATCATTTAGCAGATTATTAGATATATAAATTATTTTTCATGAAGTACCTGAAGAGCGACCGAGATCTTTTAGTTGCAATCAACTGGGGAGGGGTACAACAGGATAGTGCGATGCTCTAGTGTTCCATCACAAATTATTTTAAGGTGAATGAGTTGTTAAATAACCACACTTGTATGGATCAAACAGGAAGGACTCACCGGCAGTTAAAATAAAGCCAGTAGGAAATGAGGAAATTTAAATCCCGTTTGACAGACCAAATAACTTTGAGACCCAAAGATATTAAGAATGATGTTCAATGCGCACATGGTGTGATGTTGTTGTGACATAAGTGATTTTGGGGTCACATGACTAGTCATATATAGAGCTATCCCTACGAGTCATCAAATCCCAAACTTTAGGATATATACCTAAAGAACTTGACTATAGATTCCAACATATATTCTTGTGTTGTCATCCTTTCCTCAACAGATTTTTGTATGGTTGTAGGCCTCTCATTGGTTTGGATGAGATATTTCTTAAGAGAACGTACATGGGGATTATATCGAGTGTTATTAGCGCAGATGCTAATGGTAGCATGTTCCCGATAGCATTCACTATAGTAGAGAATGAGGGCAAACATACTTTGATATAGTTTTTTAGTTGCCTGAAGGAGTTGCCCAATACACAGCAAGACTTGCGTCGTTTGACGATTGTTTGGACTGACAGAAAGGGTCATTACAACCACTATAATATATCTTCTCGAACTATTATCCAGTGTTTTGCATGCGTCATTTAGCAGAGAACTTCCAGAGGCGATTTTAGAACATTACTTAGAAGAGTTCGAGGAAGAGTATGGAAGACAGCCAATGCAATAAGGGTAGAAGAGTTCAAGGAAGAGATGTCAAGAATACGGGAAGTTGATTCTCAAGCTTATGAGTGGATAAACGCACACGGTTCCTAGGAACTGGATCACCCCCAAAACCCAAGGTCTCTCTCATACTCCAAATATGCATTCAAAATAATTTCCTTTTTATATGATACACCCACATCTTTTTCTGTTTTCGACATCTTAACATAGTAGAAATAGAACTCTTGATATCATATTGTGTCTTGACATGCCTAGGCAAAGGGCCCAGTCCTTATAAGATACAGCTAATTGTCTCCTCTTTCTCATCGCTCTCCACCGCAAGCTTTTAAAAAACAAACTGGCGACCCAGATTGTGCTTCCAAAAAATTAGGTGGGATGGGTAGAAAACCAGTCTAGATTTGAGAATTGGTTGGATCAACCGGATTCGGCCATAAAAGTGTTTAGAAATCAGTAAAAATCCTTATAAATATTGTTTTTTGAGTTTTCAAAACATGGGAGTAGTGCATTATGTATTTTCATTATTTTGCATAAATACCAGAAAAATTAAGATGTTGTTTCTAATTAGAGTGTCTATTAATATTAATTTGATACTAATTTTTATATTATATTTTTACAATTTTTTATGCTAATTTTGTATCTTTTAGTGAAGAAAAGATAGAGAAAATGATTTTTGTGATTTAAGAAATTTTATTTCTCACTTAGTTTTATTTCCCATCAACCATTTTCTACTTTCGAACATGAATACCTATTTTTATTAAGGAGAAGAGAGATTTCATTCTTTTCAATTTAGTAAGAATTTATTTATTTAGTTTTTAAATATATAACTTTTAAAATATTTTTAAGTTTAAATTTTTCGTTTCACTTAAACTTATTTTATTAAGAAAATATAATTGCATGAGAAAATTTTTATTAAATTGAGATAAGTGTGTCATCTTAATGGTCTTTCACGTAGGTAACTAATATTTTAATGCACAAGGGTGAAACTTTTCTAAATCTCTCTCTCTCTCTCTCTCAACATTTTGCTTCTTTGCCTATCATTTTGCGTTTTTCTATGTCTCTCTTATTGCTTGTCATTTCCTATTACATTACTTTAGTCATAATTCCCTCTCCACTCACTCTCCCTTTGAGGTTCTTTTATTTTATTTTATTTTGTTAAAAGAAAAAAAACATGACATAGGCATTAGTACTAATCAAAAGTCGTAAACAAAATTTTTATCAAAATTAATATTAATAGACATTCTGACAAGAAACAACGTCTCAATTTTCAGGCATTTATGCAAAACAATGAAAGTACATAATGTGCTGCACCCAATTTATAGGGGTTTTTAGTTTAGTTAGGAAAATGCATTGATGAAGAGGATGATAATATGGAGATTTTGTTATATTTAAAAATTTTTAAGGCTAGATCCAACAGATAAAACCAATTGTTCGATTCGGACCACTGATCTACCGATCCCGTCCAGTTTTTTGGATAGACAATCTGGGTCACTGATCTATTTTCTAAAACCCTGGGGGAAAGCATTGTGGGGCCTAAAAAGAGAGAGAAAGAGAGAGAGAGAAAAGGAGAGAAGATCGCTAGGACTAGGCCCTTGGCCTAGGCCCCTCCAGTCACAATGTGATGTCAAGGATTCCATTTGTGCTATGTAAAGATGTTAAAAGAAAAAGCAAAAAGAAATTGGTATATCATATAACATGGAAAGTATTGTGGGTGCATGTTTGGAGTACGAGAGTGACCTAGGATTTTGCGGCCATCTAATTCTAGAGAACCAGGAATCACTTAATCAGAATTGCCTGAACTTTCTGTTTTTGAATTTTTATTATTTCTAATTATATTTATATAACAATGTCATCACCCTTTATTTCACTACCTTAGATTTTTAAAATACTGTATGTGCTTGTTTCCCCAAGATTTTAAATTGGAATTTTATGTATTCGTGTGCTTTAATGACTAGACATGCATTTCTCCATATATAACACTTAAGGCTCACACTTCACCAAAAAAAGAAATGCAAAGCATTAGTAACTTAATTTAGGCACATCGATAATATCTAGGTGACATAGCAACAGTGATACTTGGGGAAAAATTAAGCAACCACAAGATGATCATCTAAAGTGAAGCGGAGTAAATCGTGTTTTTTGGGTGATACCAAGAAGGTATTTCTGATAATGTTTTTCACCAACTTTTTCATTTGTGGTAACATTGTATCCCGTTGTAAACTTTTCTTTTGATAGTGGAATACTTGCCGACTTGCTCGTGGACGTAGGCCTACGGGGTGAACCACGTTAAATTTGTGTTATGGTTTCTGTATCTAATTTTCTCTCATGAGTATGTTTTCCATCTCTAATTTATTTTCTTAAATTGTAGCATACGATCCTTGAGCTTATTATAGGATTATCGATTTTACGTATTCAGTATTGTGTATGTAATATTCGGTGATCAATTAAATTAGGGATTCGAGTATTAGAATCTCCAGCAAACCTTAAGCACCTCGTGTGATTTAGACAGATCCGAGTAAGTTATATATAGATTTATATATTTAGAAAGTTTGATATTTGTCATATCAATATCGCTTGGAGGATTGGCCTTCTGATTTCATGGACTTTGATATGATCAGGAATGCACAAGCCCCGTTGTGGATGGCCTTTTGATTTCATCACCTGTCTTTAAAAGTCTGTTAGCTTTTAATGAACTTGTATTAGGTTCACTTGCTTTTACCCATCAGTTCAACCCACTCCATTACAGATGAACTTGTATTACTGCCATGGATCGTGCTCATTCTTTAATGAACTTGTTTGCTTTCGGGTATTTATGCTAGATTGATTACTTTATTTTCTGCAGGAAAATTTATGAAGTTACTTAAATTATTTAGGTAACGGCTCAACTCATACGCAAGCAACCCATGTCGTGTATACAACTTAGGGTAAGTATTTTAGAAAAATTCAAAAAAATAAAATGGTAAAAGCAAAGTGGAACCTTATCTAAAAAGAATTTGGGTATCGGAATCTATGATGCCTCTAAAATCAATTTTCACTACTGACTATGAAATTTGAAGCTAAAAAAATATTACAAATTTTGTGTATATGTGAATACTTCTCTTTGGGGCAAAATGGACAATATGGATAATGGGTAACAATATATGTTATCTTTAGAGCTTGAAATCCCAATATTTTTTGTTCACAACGGTAATTGTCAAGGCCGAAATAACCACTTGAATGTTTTCCAATAACAAAACTGCAATTTTTGGTGAATTTTAAGATAAGGATTTATTTATCTTGATAGGGCAGCAGCCTTATCAAAACATTTTCCTTTTCTTAAAGCTACAATAAATATCTAGAGCATCATTGTGAACACACTCATTTCTCATTCTATGAAACGCTTTCCTTCTAAGCCACTCATCTCAATTGTGTTGTGGTATAACAATCTAATCAACCGTTGCAAAACTAGGATGGGACCTATCACAAGGAAAATGTCATGTTTTAATGAATCTTACTTTCTTTCCATGGCAATTCATCCAAAAATTAAATGACTACAACATTCAGGACCATAGATTTCAATAGTCACATTGAGAAAATCCATTTATCAAAAAAAGCAATAGTAAAAGAATGAAAGTTCCTAAATGATTAGCATAATTGAATGATGAATAATATGGTTGCTAGCAGGGATGTGTGCACTCGCAAAATTATTTACACACAAGGGGCTACGTAATAAAACATTGCAATTGCCCATCGGGGCGTTGCTTGGCACTCAACTTTTGCCATTTCCCCACCTGCACAGAGAGATGGAAAATATTATAGCCAAAAAGACTTACTACTCCTTCTATATTTTTTTTGACAAAGATTATAAAATTTTATTGCTAAAGCTTGTTACAAGAGATCAACAACATCTCCAAAAATCGAAGACTAAAAAGGAGGGCTATAAATTCGATACCATTCTAATGCCTAACCAAACTTCTTATGCCTGCAACACCCGTGTTACCTAAAAAACTCCCATCAAAATTAAGTTTGAAGCAACCCTGAATCGGTGGATCCCAACTGGCCTAAGCTTAGCAAAATGGGAGAAGACCAGATTTGCATGGTTAAGACGCACGTCTGCCTCAGAGATTCCCTTACCTCTTTAGTAATGGAGAGCCAACTTCAACAGCTATGAAAAATATTACTCAGCACAATATTTGCCAGTAATACCTTGCCTTCAAAAGTTCTTCTGTTCCGTTCCTTCCAAACATCCCACATTACTACCCCTAATAATCTTCTAAATAATCTTCTCTAGTTTTGGAAATATAGGGAATGCCAATTGAGTGACAATCCCCTGACAATCTGGTGGCAAAGCAGCACTCACTCCCAAAGCTCTTAAGAAAAAACCCTACAGGTTTGCCATAAAACTACAATGAACAAATAGATGTGCTACTAGACATACATTTGGTAGAATATCCACCCTCTTAATTAAATTGTCTACCACCAAAATCTTGTTCTGACCTGCTATCCAGATATAGAACTGCTCCATGTGTGGTATAGGCCACTTCCATACCTTCGCAATCTGTGGCAAAAAGGACCGCCATCTATCATTAAAAAATGGGGCATAAATGGACTTTCCAAATCCCAAACCACTTCATCAGGTATATCTCTAGCAATATACACACATCTTGTATTTCCGCCAGAAGTGAAGTCATTTGTGAAATGATAACGTCCGGGATTCTATTGTAAACAGGCCATTGTACGTTCCCCCCCTCTTGTTGTCCCACCCATAGTAATTATTTGCCACATTGTACAAGAGACTTCCTGCTCCTGTGGGTGCGAATGTGCTATCCATTTTCTCCCTCTGACAAAATCCATGATAGGGATAATTTTTAGATCTCAAATTTTGGGATTTAATCTCTAAACCCATAGATTAATCTCAATTCAAGAAAATTCTTAAAAAAACTCCCTATGCATTCGAAAAAAACTAGTGCCTCAAGGTTGAATGAGACTATCCAAGTTTTGTAGTGCTAGATTTAAGTATCCTACATTTTATTTTGAAAATAATCATATGATAATTCTTATATAGTTTCCGAAATTTTAGGCTAAAAAATCTTCTTAAATAGGTGATGCACAATGTACTCATGTAGGGGCATAGTGTACTTGCTCATTACTACATACCCCACCAACCATGAAAATTAATATTAGAGAGAAAGAGAGAGTAAAATTACCATTTCATTGGAAAAGAAGTTTGAAAGAATATATCATAATCTAATTTTGGAAACGCCAACTCATATAAATTTTAATTTTTTAAATATGGATCGTTATTCTTCTATGGTGTCTTAATGGGAAAATGGTGCACTATTTATTTTTATTTTTATTCTAAATTTAAACTTTTTTTTTTAATGAGGGATAACGGGCCCCTACCCATGAAAGGGTGTGACACAAGGACTTCCCAAGAAGTCACCCATTCAACAACATCACGCCGTTAGTCCTCCTAAGTGGTTTTCTTCATTAATTTCAATCAATAACTAGGCAAAAATATTGTATTCTTTCAATCCCTACGGTAGACAATTGCAGCGTTCTTAAAAACCGAAGGGGTAAAAAATTGGGGCTAAAGCGAACCAAAAATGATACTGAAGTGGTCGATAAATATCAGATCTTTTTTAGTAATTGTCAATGAAGTCAAGCGGATCAAACATGTTATTGAAGGGGTCGATAAATATCATATCTTTTTCAGTAATTGTCAATGGACTTCACATTAATAAAATAATATTATTTATTAAGTTTTTTAAGGCTCTTTACACTGTGGTTGCATAAACCAACATATATCATCATCATCATCAAAGCCTTATACTAGGTCGGCACATAAACCATCAAACAAAATATTTAAAACGAACGCGTTTTTAGATAAGTTAAAAGCATTTGTCAATGGGAAAGAATATGAATGTAAGATTAGAAATGAATATTACCTGAAGAGTGATAAGAAAACAAAAATGAGTGGTGGAATAGCCACAAATATCATGAGTGAGTGCTTTGCATTGTAATCAGTGACTACATTAAGATGCATGTTCCTCTATAGAGAATCAGCAACTTTTATTTATTTATTTTCTCTTTGGGTAATTCAGTAGGAATTGGATTTCCAACTCATAGTAGGAATGAAACTCAAGATAACCTACCATCCTGACCATCTAGCCTTGAGTGCATTCCTAGTCATCTTTATTTTGTTGATTATGTGTTTTTGTTCCATGATTTGACATCCTTTGCCGGTTTGTTCGTGGAGATCAACCCCTCAGTTTGGGCTCGATCCATTCACATTGTGTGACTACAACATATTTCCTCATTATCCTTGCAAATATTTTTAGATTAATAAAATCTGTTCCACAGCATTATAAGTTGAAGAATCTGAATGAAACTTTAGTTCAACTTCGATAATCATATAAACTTGGGACTCTTTATTTAATTGTATAAGTGGTGTAAACCATAGTTACCAGGAGGGTGGTGCTCCCGCTCTAGAATCTCGCTCCGGCATTCCGGAGTTGGGATCTCGCTCTGAACCGTTCCCATCTTTTTGGGATCTCACTCCAATTTTTATGATTCTTGATCCTATTCACAATGGAGCTCGCTCCCGATACTTCAGGGATCTCACTCCCTCTACTTCAAGGATCTCGCTCCCATTCACAACGGATGCCTTTCCTGTTAAAGCAAGGATCTCGATCCTATACACAACGGATTTCGCCCCGTCTACTTCACGGATCTCGCTCGTATTGTCTCACAGAACGCACCACCAATTTTATCATGTCATGTAATTTTCGTGTAAACAATTCTCGACCCCATTTTTGGGCCTCTTCTATGACTCATCTCATAAGAAGTGAGGACCCCAAGAACTTAACTCCAACAACCGTATTACAGAAGGCCAAAGAGGAGTAATAATTTTATTAGTGAAGCAAAGGAATCTCCATTTCCACATTACAGCGAAATACATATTCAAAACAATCACCTTCAATTATGGAATGATTATGTATCCTAAAAGAAATGTGCACCCCCCTTTGCCTTGGTCGTACATTGTGGTCTCCAATTCCATTGACAACTACGAAAAACCTAACCATTTAAAAAACAAATAGGGACCGCATTCCCCATTGAATTACCTAGAAAAAAGAAATGTGCACCAGAAAAAATGGGGTGTTGAAGCTACTTCTCTATTTCCTCTTTGTTTTAGTTTTCATTTAATTAGAAATGGTGTCCTTAAAGAGGGAGTTATATTTCTTCATGAGTATTCTTACTTCTACACTTCTTGTAATGATACGTTTTCTTTCTTGGATCCTTCCAGAAAGCCTTGGATCTCCTTTTCTCCTTGTAGCAGGCCTTTGGCATGCTTCTTCTCTACACTACCATCCTTTGCTTTTGCCCACAGCACAGAATATAGTCCAAAGACAACCATGATGGGTCCTATCAGGCTGCAAAACACCAAAACTATCAAGATTGATTAGAGATATGAAAAATTGAAGCTGTTTGTGACATTATTTCTGGCATCTATGTGGTTGCTATAATATAATTATAGAATTGGCAAACAAATAAAATGTTGGGATTAAAAAGCGATCCGATATTTACAACATCATACGGGGGCAAACTTGCCAGAAAATAAAAAACAATGGGGTTTCCGTCCTTCTATTTTTGGGCCATTTCGTTATAGTTGTTCTATAAATTGGTCCGTACATAAATTTCTCATTATTTTGCTTGCATTTTTAGGCTTTTTGTTCTCTTTTTGATTCACTGAGGTCATTACTTCACTCTAGGAAGACACCGGGCCGGGTCCAATTTCGACCGGGTTTGCCACCATGCTTGGGACCTTGGCCCACAATTTGGGCATGGTCCAATCGGCCCTTTGGAGGGCCGGATCATCCTGGCCCTATTCCTATCCTAAAGTAGATGAGAATGCTCTAGCATTGTGTACTTCAAAATATTGACACTAATGAAATGTTTTCATAGATGGTACTCCAGTATTGTGAGAAATCTTTGTATTTCTATGTAAAATTGTTGCACAAAACCAATATTTTATAGGGTTACAAAATTGTACACAAGCATTATAGATCATTACATGATGAATCAGCTTCCTAGTATGTATATATAAAAAGAAAAAGTGTTTCTTGCTGCAAACAGGTAGTCCATCTAAAAAAATGGAATCTAACGGTCGAAATGTTTTCTTAATATAAAAATTATTTCTTGCTGCAAATCAGTCCATCTAAAAAAATTATTTGTTGCTGCAAACAAGTAGTCCCCGAGGTATAAAGCATCCATCTTAAAGATGGATGTATACAAGTAGTCCATCTTAAAAAATTGAAACTAACGGTCCAAATCTTTTCTTAATAGAAGTATTATTTCTAGGTTTCAAAATTTATTTCTTTATTCATATTCATAATCTCCGTGTTAGAGATTACAGGTCCTTAAAAAATAAGTCAAAAATTCTATCTCAAAAATAGATTTTTAAGAGGTGACTCATTTCTACATGGACTTATAAAAATTATGTCCATATAAAAAAGGAAGGAAAATATTATACAAAAAAGCCTTACAATTCACAGTAAATTCACAATCACCCTCAAACTCGAAATGATTCGGTACATCATTGATAGTTCAGAGACAAGCCGAGAGAATTGAGGCACAATGTGTATTTTAGTGAAGAAGTCAACAAATTGCTCATATGAGGCAGCATATGCAAGAGAAATTGTGTCAGCCAAAAATTCTTGAACAATGGACTTCAATATCTTGTTGCATTCATGGAACTGCTGATATTTTGAAATCCAAAAGGCGCTCTTACCATCATAAAAAAATGGTATGGGGGTGGTAATAGTAACAACCATGTCAGCAAGCAACCATCGATGCCAAACAACTTCAGTAGTAGTATGTGTCATTGCCCTATACTCAACTTCTATTGTAGATTTGGCAATAAGTTTTTATTTCTTGCTTTTTCATGATAGAAGATATTCACCAAGAAAATTGCAAAATCTTGTTGTTGATTTGCTATCACTCTGTTAAATTTGAGTTTGTGTAGACCGAAGTTCAATGAGGAAAATGAAGAGAAAAACAAAGCCTAGTGTAAAGTATCCCTGAATTGACAAATGATGCATAAGACCAAAGTTAAGTGGAGAGACCTATCGGTACGGAGAAATTGGCTAACTAAATGCACTGTATAAACAATATATAGGCGAGAAATCACCATATACACCGATTTTCAAACCAACTACCAGTAAAGTGTTGGACCAAGGAATGGTTCACCATCTATTGGTCAAACTTTTACATGGAACTTAATGGGAGTGTCAAATCTCTTACTATCACGCATGAGGCGAGCTTCAGAGGCAATTTTCGAGGCATATTTGAGTTAGAGATAATGATAGCTATGAAGAGAATAAAGCTTCTAAGTTAAGAAAGTACTGTAAAAACCCAAAGTCTTTCATTTCAAATATTTCAATGTATTTTTGTCTAATCATACCATCATCGAATATTATCATATCATCCAAATAAAGTGACATAAGTGCTCACCTAATAGAAGTATAAAAGACTAATAGGTTTGGATCATGATGGCTGTGTTGAAATCATTCTCATATGACTGCATTACAAAAGTTTTCAAACTAAGCGCAACTAAAAAAGGCCGACCACAAGGCACCCTTGGTTCCTGCTAACCCAAGAGATAGACATACCTCCAAAGGGATAACATGCCTTGAAGGGGGCTGGCTATCATCCTCAGTCCCATCAAAGTCAGCAATGAAGTACCCCAAAACTTCATGCTATTTGCATGAAAAGATAACTTAAGATGTTTAGTTTTCTTAATGTATGTTAAATTTTCGTTGACTATTTTTTAAGGGGCTATGGTAGGATTACTTTGATATCTATTATTAAGGCCTATAACATATCTTCATATCTTAATTCTGACCTAGTACACTACCAATAGCTTTTATGTAGGGAACATTAGGATTTTCTTTTCCATCTATTGGATAATCCATCTGAGATGACTTTACCCATTTTTCAGTAAAAATGTATTACAACTTACCATTTTGAACATCTTACAAATGGTTTCCAAGATATCTTTATTGAGTTAAATAGAGCATTGCAGACTTCATATAACTGATCAACTTTACTCCTATGATATAAGATGCCACTCTTACATCTTTTATCTCAAAATGAGAACAAATTTATGGGTACTATTTATCATTTTGAAATCATTTCCATTCAATTATATATCATCTACATATAATGAGAATATTGGTATAAATGATGGTGAAGGTCATAGATGTATTCGTAGGATCAGGATATTGGAAGTGAAAGAGGCTCTTAAAAGGATGCAGATAAGAAAGATTTTAGGTCCAAATGGTATCTTGACAGAGGTTTGAAAGTACATGAGAGAGATTAGTATTGACTGACTAATGAAACTATTCAATAAGGTATTGAAAACAAATAAAATGTCAAACAAATGGAGGAAAAGTATTGTGGTACCTATTTATAAGAACAAAAGAGACATACATAATATTACAAACTATCGAGGGATCAAGCTTATGATCCATACTATGAAGCTCTGGAAAAGAGTGATTGAGCAACAAAAAAAGCATGAAACAATTGAGCAATGACAAATGCATGAAACGAGTATATCGAAAAACTTTTATGCTAGGAAAGCCAACAACCAAAGCTATTTTCCTACTTAAGCAACTAATTGAGAAGTTTAGGGCGAAGGGAAAAGACCTCCATATGGTCTTTATTAATCTAGAGAAAGTTTATGATAAAATATTTCGAGATTTGATTTGGTGGGTGTTGGAAAAGAACGGAGTCTCCAAAGATATGTATGATGGAGCGCTAACTAGTGTACGAACAACTAGTGAAGAGACGAGTGTGTCTTCAATAATAATAGATCTACATCAAGGGTCTGCATTGAGCCCGTACGTCTTTGTTTTAGTTATGGACAACTTAACTAAGCACCTACAGGATGCGATACCATAGTGCATACTATTCACAGATGACATAGTTTTGATCGATGTGACCCAAAACAATGTCAACACAAAGTTAGACTTTGGAAGGATGTTCTAAATTTCAAAGGTTTTAAAATTATCAAGAATAAGACAGAGTATATAGAATGCAAGTTTAATAATAATAGGAGTAGAGATGAGGAAGTAGTTAATATTGACAGCCAAGCTATACAAAAGAACTTTCAATATCTTGGGTCGATAATCTAAGAAATGGAGATATTGAGGAAGATGTCACACACAGAATTAGAGCTAGGTGGGCGAAGTGGAGATGTGCAACTGAAACTTTATGTGATGACCACATACCAACAAAGCTGAAGGACAAGTTCTATAGGACAGCTGTAAGACCAGCTTTGCTCTATAGGTTAGAATGTTGGGCGAAAGAAAAAACAATATACCCATAGAATGAGTGTAGTGGAGATGAGGATATTGAGATGGGTGAGTGGCAAGATAAGAAGGAATAGAATTCGAAATGAATCAATTCGGAAAAATTAAGGTGCGGCACCAATAGGCGATAAGATAGGGAAGAGTACACTTAGATAAGTTGGCCATGTGTGGTACCAATCCGGTATAACACCTGTTAGGAGATGCAAGTTAGTTCAAGTAGAAGGATTGAAAAAGGCAAGAGATAGGCCCACATAAACATAGTTAGAAGTAGTCCAAAAAAAGATGAGGACTTATAGCCTCACTGAGGGTACAACCTTTAATAAAGCGGAATAGAGGACCGGGATTCATATAATAGACCCCAATTAATTGGGAAAAAACTATGATAATGATGATGATGATGATTAAAATATCCAATATTTTAGAGAAAACAAAATATAGTCATTTTGGTTATTTATGTGCAAGAACTCTAGGACAAACTCATCACTTGTATCTATCTCACAACGGACTCTCTCTCTCACACACACACACTTAATTCTCTAAAGCCCTGACGGAGAACTTATCTTTCATACTTTTCTATATTAGTCTTAATCAAGTTTGGTTACTTAGATGAGTTTTACTTATTCAAATGACAACAATATTGTCAAATTCGCTTTGGAGCCTTCTTTGAATTGGTTAGAGAGGGAAGCACTTTGGTCCTTGCTTGATTCGAGGAATGAATTTTGATTTTTTTAATTTTGAAATAAACAAAATGTATTTTATATATAAATATATATTATTAAAATTTTAAAAATTTAAAAAACTGAAAATAAATGAAAAATTTAGTATTTTTGGATAAAGGTGCGAGTTGGTTAAAATAGAAAACTCACAAAGGGAAAGGATACACACAAAAGGACATGGTTGAAAGTAGCGAGAAAAGTTATTGGGACTTATGGCTTCATTGAGGGTATGGCCCTTGATAGAAAAAAATGACATACCACAATCCGTGTAGCCCGCTCCAAATAGTTGAAAAAAGGCTATGATGATGATAATGCTGATGAGTATATTTTTGGACACAATCATGATATTTAAAAATGAAATTTTTACTACTTTTGATCAAGCCATCAACATTGACATACCTAAACATAAACATGAATCGATAAATATATGAACATCCATCATTTTATATTTTACCAATCACCAAATGAAAAGTTACAAATAAAATACCAAAAGCCATACATGAACAAATCGATAACCTTATACATCACAAAAGCACTCATGCGCATACACCATATCTAAAAATGACGGCAAGATATGAATAATAAAGTTCCATTACCTCATTAGGTCCATAAGTCCATATACTCTCCATACTAGCTATAGTCAAAGACCCAACAAAAAAGCACGGAAACTATAAAATCATAGTTTCAATATACTCAAAGTCATCATTGGGTTTCAAAAGCACCACCAGTACAATCAACACCACGAGAATTGCAGCTTCAGCATAGGGCCCATATATCCATTCCTCATCTCTTGGCTGCTCGATATCCTCTTAACGCAAGTCTTCTCCCTCAAGGACTGCAGGAAGCTCCACAACCCACTCGTCAATATTATAATATACTCTAAGCTAATAGAATCTATGATAGGCCCCCTCTTCCACTTTTATTGCCTACATTGTATAGTTAAAATTTATAAATTCAGATGTATCACTGCATTATACAAAGTATTCATTATAAAGAAGGTTGTATTATTCATAAAAGATTACTTGTATAAGTTACCTCTCATGTAGTCTCAAATTGTAATGGATAAAGATTAGATCACGTAGTCGCTTATATTCTAGTCTATCATTCTTCTTTGTGTAGGTTAACACTCCAATCCACTCACAACCAGCAGCAATACAAGTTTGGCTCCAAACTTTAATTGTGAAACATTGTAACTCACAATATTGGTTACCAAATTGAGACCACTATGCAACTACAACAATCAATCATATTACTAAATTAACAACCAAGATCCCTTATTTTACAAAAAAAAAAAAGAAAAAGAATTTTTTTTTTGACAATCATAAAACACTAAAGTAACATGCCAAAAAACAACAAAGATACTAAAGTAAATAAGAATCAAGAATGAAATTTACTTGTCGTTTGCACGCATTTTTGATACACCACGCCCCCATGCGAATAACAGAGAACACGGTTGCAACATCAACTTTCAGGCACCAGATATGCCCAGAAAGTTACAAAAGCACTTGCAATCCCCTTTGAGGCCCACTGGGGGGCTCCCAAAATAGCAAGGCCCTACTTTTTTATGGCTGGGAACTCACCTAAAAAAAACCATGGTGCTACCAACCCATTCCAGACCCTGACCACCATAGAGTGCATAATAAGACCCATGTTTTGAAGAGCACCCGAATGACATCATTTTGACCGAAGAGAAATCACAAAGATTGGTCCTATTATCCTAAGACACCCTGAAATTTCAGCTCAGTCAGGCATCACAGCAGGAAAGAAATGAGGAAGAAAAGATGAAGGAGTATCATACCCCCACATACATGGGTGGATAAGGAAATGGTTATTGTAAAACCATTAAAATTTAAATTTGATATCAGATGGC
The DNA here is from genome assembly GCF_000471905.2 of Amborella trichopoda. The sequence continues at coordinate 1,327,877 of NW_006499159.1, forward strand.
CTTCGGACTGCATGAATGAACTCATAAGGCCTAAAAACTCCTGAACCCCAAGTTTCGCCTAAAAAATATCTTCCTAGGGCTTACTTCCCAAAAATAAAGGGGTTTAAATCTCCTAACTACTACAAAAATAGAAAAATCCTGGAACTCTCCTCAAACATTAGGCAAATTATGTACCCTTGAATCTCATGATCAGTGAATCAGATCGAGCTAAAATTTGTATATGTTGTGCTCCTCGATAAACACATTATTTTGGTATAGGTTTTGCATGTGATCGTCAATCAGATTGAGAGAATTACTAGAGAAAAGTCCACAAGTTTTGATGCTTATCCAAAACCCAGTTTGTGCAACTTTGCTTACTTCTTTGGCCATAACTCAACAGCCGGTCATCATCTTAAGCTCAAAACTAGTGCACTTCGATCTTGAATTGAATGCCTTTGAGATGGCATAGGAAAAGTCACGATCAGGTTCTGTATCGGTGGTTATCTGAGCCTCGCTAGTGGGCTATAATCTATGCAGAATTTTGGGTTTTTGACAACTTACCGAAGCCGTAACTTGGACATTTGGAGGTGTTTTGCCGAACGCTTTGGTGTGTAACAATCGTGATGAGATCCTCTTTGAGTTCCCATCGAAAAATGACCAATAAACCCAACATCCCTGAAGAAATTGAGCAAAGAGTGTTGAAGAAGACTCGCATGAAAATCCCAAAATCCAAAAATCATGGTAGCATGATCTACATTTTCCTGGTGGTAGTTTGTCTATTCCAACACTAAAGAGTGTAAAAATAAGGCCCCATAATGTGGTTGGGAAAAGATCCTCCTCGAAGGATCCAATGGTCATTTTTAGATATTGTTCATGTCATTTTTCGTTTATTTTGGTTTTACCTGAATTTCTTTGTATTTTTCTCTTTTTTTTTCTTTTCACCCAATTCTCCCCAGCTATGAGCATCCACAGATGTTTAAGTTGGAGATCTTTATTTTCCCCATCACTATTTTGCATGCATTGAAATTAAACAACATAATAATTAAACCACAAAGAGGAGAGAGAAAGTTTTCTGCCAAAGAGCTCACACCCTTACCCAAACCTAACCCATGTTTAAGCCCATATTAATTAGCCTAACCCAACCTTAACCCACCTCGGTTAAGTCTCTACACTTAACCAAGGTTTTCAAGATCCTAATCTTAACCATACTCCACACTCCAAGCCCCAAATCCTAACCATACTCCCTACTCTAAACCCTAACCATACTCCATAATACAAACCCAAACCTTTACCATACTAAAACCCTAGTCCTAACCAAACCCAACCGAGCCCACTTAAGCCTAGCCTAACCGAACCTGCTCGAGCCCACTTGAATCAACCTTTTCCAACTCAAGTTTAGCCGTCTAAGGAGGCTCTTCCAAGGTGGTACTTGGGCACGCTTAGACCCATCAGATCCAACCCAACAAAATCCTTCAAGATGCTCCATAAGAACCTTTATTTTCTTGTCCATATGCCCAACATAGGAGAAATTATTATAATATTTTCAAGTGTATTGGCTTGTATTTTGTTTATTTTTTTTTTTTAAATTCAAAGTTCTAGTACCTTTCATTAGATCATGATGACTAATCTAATGATTGTATAGAAATATCTCTTACCCTATAGGCCACCTATAGTCCATAGTCAATATTGATTCGCTATAATGCACCTATGGTCCATAATCAATATTGATTCTATATAATGCACCTATGGTTCATAGTCAATATTGATTCTCTATAATGATAACTAATCCTAATTCATAAAATCCTGGACTCTGAGTTATATATATACCATATTAGAGGGGTCCATTCTTTACCCCCAAGTTACACATATCTCTCTCTCTCCTAAGGTGGCACGTCACCTTCTCTCTCTACTCTCATCTCTCTCTATCTCAAAAGGCAAAGAAATAAAAACAGAGGGGCATGCCCCTAGTATGCTAGCAAGGGGCCAGCGCCTCCACATAGTAATGATCAAGAGAGGCCCATGTTTTATTCACATGCTCTCACATTCTAAGATAAAGGGTTTAACTAAGTTTCTCATTTGCTAAGAATATCGAAGAGCAAGATCATGTGTACTATTGGTAAAGATTTTCACCATAACTTATTACTTCGTCCCTTAAACAAAGGAGTAAGAGCAGATCCTGACTAGTTCATCTTATTCACTCCACCAAGAAGAGCTACACAAAGCCTAAAACCCGAATTATATTAATCTCATTCAAAACTACCATAGGTGGGGTGTATAAAGTGAATTAGAGGTAATCTTTTAGCACGCTATTTTGTTTTACGTTCTCTTGTTCTTTCCTTGTCCCCAATCTCTAGTCATGTAATTTTGCTTATTAAATGAAGAAGTTTCGAAAAGTTGCAGCAAGTGAAAATCCAAATCTTGTTTTTGTTTATTTATTTGAGTTTTAATTATAATTAATGGATATATGTAAGTGTTCTTGCTAACATTTCAAATAAAAATTTTAAACTATATTTATTGTGTTAGTTCACGTCGTCCACTTTCAATCTCATGTAAGATGTGTGTTGCATCATTTCTTTATCTGACATGACATTCTAGAAGAATGTGGCGTCTTCCAACAGGATTGACTTGTGGGAAAAGGATGTTGTATTTCTATTCTACTCTTCTGTCAAGTTTTGAATTTTATTGTCATTTTGGAATGTGCTTACATATCTTCGAACCTCAAAGTTTGTAAAATATGGGGTATGAATAGGGGTATATTTGTCAATGATGTATTATGAGAAATGAATAAGGTCTCATGCACCATGAAATGTCGAACAAAGTAAGCAACACATGTTATGTGGGGTTGTAATGTATCTACTAAAGCATAACAATATAAGAAGTAGAATCACTGGAGGGGCTCACAATGTTTCAAATTTACTGGAGAGTCTCGTAATGGGCAAATCAAGGTTAATATGTAATTCGAATCAAAAGCTAGACTAAGGCAATCATAATTAGATTTGTATCTCTAGTACTTTAAAGCGTACCAAACCTTTAAACACCAAATTTATTTGAGTTTAATACCCTAGTCCAAATATAATTTCTGTCATGAAAATTTTGAATAAGTAAATAAGGCTTCTTAAGGAAGTATCACGACAAAGTTAAGATTAGGTCAAAATCATACCTAAAGAATACTCGATTTGCTAATTGTTTGATTTTCCCCATTTTTAACGGAAAAAATTTACACAAACTTGATACTTTAAATTGTAGAATTAAGGTGTGCATAAAAAATCCCTTGAAAAAGTCGCTTTGATGTTGGGAAAGCATCTAATCGTTCATCTTGATATTGAGAAGTATGACTATGGAGAAAAGAATGGTTGCAGATCCCAAAGCAATACATCTTAAAACACATTATCTAGACCGTCTATTTTCAAGAATTTTATGAATTGATAGATTTGCTTTATTTGAACCACATTTGGAGTTTAAAATTCTATAATTGGGGATAAAAATATAATCTAGCGCCATATTAAGATTTCGACACCAAAATTGTATCTTATGACAAAGTTTGAAGGTGCCTTACTTTGATTATTTATGGTTGCAACTTTATGCAAACCGAAACATTTTTAAAGGAAAATTGTTTCATACGGCAGGGACCGTATTTCTACATTTGTGGTCCCCGAGGTATAAAGCTTCCATCATAAAAATGGATGCAAATGGTCCATCTAAAAATAATTGAAACTAATGATCCAAATGTTTTCTTAACAGTTTAATTTTTAAAATTTATTTATTTTTTCATATTCATGATCTCCATGTTAGAGATTACATGTACTTAAAAATTAAATTATGAAATCCATCTCAAAAATAAATTTTTAAGAGGTGACTCATTTCTACATGGACTCATAGAAACCATGTCTATTTTTAAAGGGAAAAGATTATAGCCTAGGATCTAAATAATCAAATTAGAGCCTATCTTAAAACTTTTACTAGAAGAGGTTGTTTTGATGCCCAAATATCATCAAATTGATCATCTCGACATCATGATGCATAAACATGAGAAAAAAATGGCTTTCAAGTTTTGAAAATAGTGCATCTTGTAACGCAATTTTTTACTGTCAATTTTCAAGATTTTTAGGTTTTCATAGATTTGCTCAATCTATACTATTTTTGAAGCTCTAAATTTTATAACTAAAGATGAAAATATAATTTAAGTCTATCACAAAACTTCCAAGTATCGAAACCATATTTCTCGATAATATTTAAAGTTTATGTGAAGTAGCTTCACATTTTTTCATATCAAAGTTCTATTTAAAAAATAAATAAATAAATAAATAAATAAGTTAAAATAAAAATTAATAATAATAATAATAATAATAATAATAATAATAATAATAGTAATAATAATAATAATAATAATGATGATGATGATGATGATGATGATGATGATGATGATGATGATGATAATAATAATAATAATAATAATAATAATAATAATAATAATAATAATAATAATAATAATAATAATAATAATAATAAGAATCATAATAATAACAATCATAATAATCACAATCATAATAGTCACAACAATAATAATCACAGCAATAATAATAAGAATAATAATAATGATAATACTAATGATAATAATAATGATAATAATCATAATAATAATAATGATCACAATAATAATAATGATCACAATAATAATGATCATAATAATAATAATAATAATAACAATAACAATAACAATAATAATAACAATAACCACAACAATAACAATAACAACAACAATAACAATAACAACAAAATTAATTATTAAATATAAGCTATCAAATGCAGCTATATGCAATAACGGAAACTGTTTTGAAATGCCATTTATTATTGTAAAAGGATTAAGTCAAGCAGTAATTCCTGGTACACCTTTTCTGAATCTACTTTATCCTTTAAAAATAGATAGTACAGGTATAGAATCTACAATCGATGGTTATACGGTTAAATTTGAGTTCATTGACAAACTTAAAGTAAAAGAAATTAATAATGTCAAGACAATGATAGAAAATAAAGAAAAAATTTTATGCCATCTTAAAACAGAAATCAAATATAAATTAATTGAAGAACACCTGTTGATACCTGAAAGTAAAACAAATATTACAAATATTGAACAACAGATAAAAGAGTAAATCTGTAATGAATTACCAAATGCATTTTGGAATAGAAAGAAACATATAGTAAAATTACCTTATGAAGATAAGTTCAAAGAAAATGAAATACCCATTAAAGCTAGACCAATTCAAATGAATACAAGACTTATAGAAATTTGTAAAAAAAAAATAGACGACTTGTTACAAAAGAAACTCATTAAACCAAGTTCCTCTCCATGGAGCTACTCAGCCTTCTATGTAGAAAAGGCAGTAGAAAAAGAACGAGGGGTTCCACGATTAGTGATTAATTATAAACCCCTAAATAAAGTATTAAAATGGATTAGATATCCTTTACCTAATAAAAAAGATCTATTAGATAGACTAATTAATGCATGTATCTTTTCTAAATTTGATCTAAAATCAGGATATTGGCAAATATAAATAGCTGAAGAAGATAGATGTAAACCTGCATTCAATGTATCTTTTGGGCAATATGAATGGAATCTATCGCCTTATGGTTTAAAAAATGCCCCTTCTGAATTTCAAAAGATAATGAATGATATCTTTAATCCTTATATGGAATTCATAATTGTCTATATAGATGATGTTTTAGTTTTCTCAGAAGACATTCAGCAACATTTTAAACATTTGAACATTTTTATTAAAATAATTAAAACCTCAGGCTTAGTAGTATCCGCCAAAAAACTTAGTTTATGCCAGACTAAGATAAGATTTTTAGGATATAATATCTATCAAGGAAGCATTATTCCAATAGCATTTGCTGATAAATTTTATGATGTTATTCTCAATAAAACTGAACTCCAAAGGTTCTTAGGATGTTTGAATTACATATCTGAGTTCTTTGAAAATTTGGCTCTAATATCAAAACCCTTATTTGACAGATTGAAAAAGAATCCTCCAAGATGGACGGATATCCATACCGCAGCAGTGACAACGATAAAATCAAAAGTTAAAGAATTACCATGCCTTTCTCTATCTGATCCTACAACATTCAAAATTCCATATCTGATTCTGAATCTGAACTACTAAGTATTAATTCTTCATCTTCTATTCTCCCAATTAAAGAGTCAGTGCTAGAAGAATCAGTTTCAGATTCATTTTCCTCTATATGAATCAAATCATAAATTTGTTTTCGTACTTCATCATCTAAATTTAAGGCATTAATTTTATTTTTTATCTTACAACTGTTTTTATAATGTCCAACTTTTCTACATTTATAACAGACAGGTACTTTCCTATTTCCCTTTTTAAATTTAGTCTTGGGAGCAAATTTTTTTATGAATTTATCTTTGGATTTATTTTTCTCTATTTTTGGTTTTCTATTTTTATTTTTATTTTTATACCATTAACCTTCAGCACAAATTTCTGCTGACAATTCTCCTAAGGTATATAGTGAAAATGGATTAATTCCTCTATGTTTAGTTTTAAGTCTATTTTTTACCTTTTCTGCAAAGAGATAAGGTAAGCCAGCTATAAATTTTTCTTTCCAATGGTCTGCACTATTATCTTCTGTTGACAAAAATCTAGAAAAGAAAACATCCTTATACCATTTATAATGTGATAATGTAGGACAACGAAGGTTGGATAGAAGATCTTCAGATCTAGATTCTAATAATGAGGTACTTCCTATAAAATGTACGGTTATAGTATATATAAGAGTATTGACTGCATCACTTTCACTATGGTGTATTTCTTGATTCTGCTTATTTTTTACTATCCATTGTTTGGTAGCATTCAATATTTGTTGCTTGGTGGCTTCACTCATATGAAAGTCCCACCAGCCCCTTAGCCATCCTGTGAATCCACAGACAATGGCCTTGGCAACTTCTTGATCATGGTTACCTGCTAATTTGCAGGCAGTAGTGTACATAGTGATATGTTTCATAGTATCTAATATTTGGTGTTCTGACATACCATCAAAATTTCAGTTAACAATTATTCTTCCTGAATAGGATACTGTATGGGATAGAAGATCTTCTTCGAATTGTATATCTACTGGAGTGGGTCTCGGATGGTACATTCTAGTTTGAGCCGTAGGTCTCCATTTCCTACCATAATCTATTCTGTTTATATCATTTTCTTTAAATACTTCTTCTATGTTAGTTATATCTTCAGTGAAGATTATTTCTTCTTGGAGGACCATAGCCTCTGATTCTACTAACTTCCCTTTACCCTTTTTATCTTTGATATTTGATTGGGATAATTTTTTTTCTCAATTTTTCTACCAATTCTTTATTTCCTTCTTTCTTTTTAAGCATGGAATAGTACTCAGCAAAATTATTCTACAGTTAAAAAGGAAATTTTAGCAATAGCTCATTGTGTTTTAAAATTCCAAAGTGATATTTTAAATCAACAATTCCTCATTCGTACTGACTGTAAATCCGCTAAAGATTGTTTGCAAAAGGATGTTCAAAATTTAGTCTCTAAACAGATTTTTGCACGTTGGCAGGCTATTTTGTCCTCTTTCGATTTTACAATCGAACATCTTAAAGGTTCTACTAACTTTCTCCCCGACTTTTTAACCCTTGAATTTTTGCAGGGGGGACAGGGACAGATCAGCCATAGCCACAGCCAGACCTGACGATCAACAAACAATATAAATAAATAATATGCATAATCAAAATAAAGGAAAAAGCAAGATGAAAATTGTTTCATCTGACTCCCCAGGCTCACCTATTATGACTTATCCTCCTTCATCTATCCCAAATAGGCGAATAATAAAATATCCTGAACATCCTAGCACATACTCTTTATCTTCTGACCCAAATAAAGTACCCTCCTCAAAAAAATCCCAATTATTGCAGGCTCCAGAATTCAACAACAAATACTTCAAATATTCAGAATATAAAGAGGCCTGGCATAAAATCTTTGCAATCCAATATAATAAGGATCCTAATATTGACCACCATTTATATTTTATGTCTCTATATCAAATCCCATGGATTATAAAATGGGAATATGCAATATCAGAAAATACAACCAACGATTGGGAATACATTCCTAGAATCAAGAAAGAAAATATTTATAAAGTGGTGGGATGTGTTTGACTCCAAGTCCCTTGAGCCAGAGAAAATTAAAATGAAAAAGATTCCGAATCAATTGCCAAATGAAAAGCCAAATAGTTTCGCAGAGTATGTTAATAAAATGAAGAGACAGAATCCTCAAGCTACTAAAGTAGAACTGAAGAAACAACTTTGACAAATGCTCGAAGAAGAAGGAGATGATGTGACAAACTCATCCCAAAATGAAGACGAAGAAAATGAAGAATTTTCACAAATGCCCAGACCGGATAAGAATGGTTAATAGTAAAATATGAATACGTATCTACTTTACCGACAATGAATGATAGCCAAAGATTCTCATATCCACTCCACCGACAATAAAAGATGCTCCACCGATGCAAAAAGACAATAAAAGAGGCTCCACCGATGCAAGACGACAATATATCAGCTCACCTCGATGCCACCTGTCCTTCACCGACACATGTCGACAATCCACCGGTACATCACCGACGCTACTCGACAATCCACCTGTCCAAAAGAATCTGCCGGCATAAGATGCTTCATACCTTGTGGCCGACAAGTAGTCACATCCAACACCTTTCCAGTCAGCATCCATTACCCTGCTCTCTCTATAAAAGGGAGGAAGCTATCCTAAAGGAAATCATCCGGAAGAAGAGCTCTCTCTCTCTACATATCCTCTCTAAGTTCATAAACTCTCTATCCTCTTCTATATTCCCTGAGTTCTCCCCACCCTGAGTTCTCCTCAATAGTTCTAGCAACGAGCCCATCTATTCCAGAAAACTAGTGTCACTCCTGTCTTTCCGGGTAACTATTGTAATATTCCTGTTCAGGTAAGCCTTTTAGAATTTACCTTGCTTATTCTCTCCTGGTTATGCTAGTATCCTTAATCTTGTCTACTTTTATCAGCCCTGTATATCGGGTGGTGTGTTGATAAACCACTGCATGTGTGATTGCAATATTGATAGTCTGCCAAGCTTTTGTACTACCGAATGGAAGCTGTTCTCCAGCTTCTGTATCTGTAAACTGTAAGTCCGTGTGCTTTTATCTGAAATACTATAAGTCAGTGTGTTTGTATCTATAAACTGTAAGACAGTTTGATTCTATCTATAAGATTATAGTCTCGTGCAAATAAAATTTATATTATCTCTAAAAATTAGAAATCTTACTTACACTAATTGGCTTGTATTGGATATCTCACCTTTTTCATTGTTCATCCTGATAATTATCTGCTTATACTTTGGTTTGGTTAAACTGTTTGTTTAATTAAAAAATTGTTTGCCTATTAAAACGTGCTTATTTGAGAACTGAAAACTTGTTTGAAGATCCAATCCTGTGTTAGTGGTATCAGAGCCAAGTGAAATTGTTTATCTAAAAGTTCATTATTAAAAGGAATTAAAGTTTTAAAGTACAAAGTACTTGATAAAATATCTCATTAAGAGGTTAGTTCGAGAGTTGAGATCATTTGTCGCCTAGACCCGTTTTACCGTTTTAGGCCAGGAAGAGCCGCTTAGGTACCAGGGACGTAAGAGATTGACTAGAGTACTCATCCGCAACCCTAATGGAGAATTTTATCAGGACTCTGTCCAATAAAACTTTAGGCCCTTCTAATAAAATACTTAGGATAAAAAATAAGGAAGAAATAATAATTGATAATATACAGAAGCAATTACAAAATTGAGATATACCAAAGGTTCCAATAACAGATATATATAAAAAAGGCACATTTGAATTCAAAACTGGATATGGTATAAAAACTGTAGAGCAGAGCTTATCTGTTAACAATGAGTAAGAAAATTTTCAATTATTATCCGATAAAATGATTCAATCACATAAAAATAAGAATTACAAATTCTTACATATAGGGCTTATACAAATTGCAGTTAAACCCATTACTAGACTAGGACTAAATAATTCAATATTGTTATGCCTTCGAGACAGAAGACATAATAAATTTTCATATACCTTACTAGGAGTGGTAGAATCCAGTATTTGTAGTGGTCCGGTATATTTTAACTGCTTTCCTAATTTTTCTGTATCGCTGAGTGATCCTAATTTACTTAAAGTAGTTACACTTAATCTCAAAACTCAGGTATTTGATATGAATCCAGAATCACAAAACATAGCCTTAGTATACGAAATTTGTTATAAAGTTATGAGTACACTTTGCCCAAATGTTTTACAAATAGATACAAAAGGCCAAACAATATTTTTCCAGACTAATATAGACAAATAAAATAATGTCATCCCAAGTCTATAAATTGGTCACAAATAGTCCTTCCAGACAATTGGTCAATTCAAAATGAGAACCAAGCTTACAAAACACCTACTAATCATAACCCATAATAGATAGTTGAGTATCCAGATGGGGAGATAGAAATACAATTTAGTTCTAATAGAAAAACTAGAATAAATATTGCTGATAACATTCTAGATGATAATGTAATAAAACCCCCTTCTAGAATACTAATGCCATCTAGACACTCTACTTCTTCCCCTTTAAGTGACAGACCTATAATCCAAAGATTGAGCAGAAGTACTAGTAATATTCAAAGGCCTCTCTACAAGCCAATTAATTCAGAATCAAGCAATTATGACTTTCAAATATTGACTTTACAGAAAAAAGAAAAGATTGATATAGAATTGCTAAAAATGACTATTTATCTGAAGAAAATACCAAAATCAGTAATTGGTATTTAAAAGAATTCTCTCAAGAATTAATAGATGCATTCCATAAAAGATATAATAAAATTTTCAAGAAAAATAAGCAATGTGTAGGATTTTTTGTATGGTTAATAGCTACATTAAAAGAAAAACATATTCCTATACCGAATTTTGAATGAAATGCTCTAGAATCCCAATATCAATCCTATAATACTATTAATGGAAAAACCATTCAAAGTATCCATCCTCCAGAAAAAACGTATGCAAATTAAAGGAGTAAATAACAAAAATCCAGAAACGAGGGCATCTCTTTACAAAATAATTCCAACAGAACATACTCACAAAGTAGAAATGATCCCTCGTCTGATAGAATAGAATAATTATACTAATTTTTATTTACAATCTTTAGGAAAACAAACCACTAGGATAGAAAATATGAAATCCTAGGATAAAACAGTAGAACAAAAAAAGAATATTTTATTTAAACCTTCTCCTGAGATTAATAAAGAAAGATTCCATTTAAGAGGAATGAAAAAGAAAGAAGGAAATAAAGAATTGGTAGAAGAATTGATAAAAAAATTATCCCAATTAAATATCCAAGATAAAAAGGGTAAAGGAAAGTTAGTAAAATCAGAGGCTATGGTCCTCCAAGAAGAAATATTTTCCACTGAAGATATAACTAATATAGAAGAAGTATTTAAAGAGAATGATATAAACAGAATAGATTATGGTAGGAAATGGAGACCTACTACTCAAACAAGAATGTACCATCCGAGACCCACTCCAGTAGTTATACAATTCAAAGAAGATCTTGTATCTTATGCAGTATCTTATTCAGGAAGAACAATTGTTAACTGGAATATTGATGGTATGTCAAAACACCAAATATTATATACTATGAAACATATCACTATGTATGCTATTGCTTGCAAATTAGCAAGTAACCATGATCAAGAAATTGCCAAGGCCATTGTCTGTGGATTCACAGGATGGCTAAGGAGCTGGTAGGACTTTCATATGAGTGAAGCCACCAAGCAACAATATTGAATGCTACCAAACAATGGATAGTAAAAAATGAGCAGAATCAAGAAATACACCATAGTGAAAGTGATGCAATCATTACTCTTATATATACTATAACCTTACATTTTGTAGGAAGTACCTCTTTATTAGAATCTAGATCTGAGGATCTTCTGTCCAAATTTTGAAAAGTTGGACATTATAAAAACAATCGTAAGATAAAAAAGAAAATTAATGCCTTAAATTTAGATGATGAAGTACGAAAACAAATTTATGATTTAATTCATATAGAGGAAAATGAATCTGAAACTGATTCTTCTAGCACTAACTCTTTAATTGGGAGAATAGATGATAAAGAATTAATACTTAGTAGTTCAGATTCAGAATCAGATATGGAAATAGAAGATTGTATCTGTAAATCTATTAATACTTTAACTAATGAAGAAATTCTAATTATAGATTTAATAGATAAATTGAATGACCCAGATGAAAAAAGGAATGCTTTAACACACTATATACATATTGCAAAATCAAAAAATAAACCTGCTTCTATTTTAAAATCATATGAAGAATATAGTTTAAACGAAATTCTTAAAAGAATTAATAAGAAAAATCTTGTAAAAAAAACGAACTGTTTCTGAGTTGAAACATGAAATAAATGAGATAAAAACAGAAATTCAACAATTAACAAATAGAATTAGAATATTAAAAATGACTAAAGATTTTTCTGAATCAGATGTAGATTCCATCAACGAATTAAAATTTGATGCACTATTAAAATCCTATGCTTCTACATCAGAGACAACTTTTGATGAGAATCCTGAAACTTCTGATAAAAATCTTCAAGAAAATAATTATCTAAATATTTTAGATAGAGTAATAACCCAAAAATGGTTTGTATTAATAAGAATAATTGTTAATAAAGAATACAGTTTTCAAATTCAGGAGTTGATATAAACTGCATAAATGAAGGCCTTATTCCTACAAAATATTTTCAAAACACTACCAAAATACTGAAACAGCTGATCGTAGTAAATTAATTATTAAATATAAGCTACCAAATGCAGCTATATGCAATAACGAAAACTGTTTTGAAATGCCATTTATTATGGTAAATGGATTAAGTCAAGCAGTAATTCTTGGTGCACCTTTTCCGAATCTACTTTGTCCTTTAAAAATAGATAGTACAACTATAGAATCTACAATAGATGGTTATACGATTAAATTTGAGTTCATTGACAAACCCGAAGTAAAAGAAATTAATAAAGTCAAGGCAATGATAGAAATTAAAGAAAATGTTTTATGCCCTCTTAAAACAGAAATGAAATATAAAGTAATTGAAGAACACCTGTTGATACCTGAAAATAAAACAAAAATTAAAAATATTGAACAATAGATAAAAGAGGAAATCTGTAATGAATTACTAAATGCATTTGGGAATAGAAAGAAACATATAGGAAAATTACCTTATGAAGATAAGTTCAATGAAAGTGAAATACCCACTAAAGCTAAACAAATTCAAATGAATACAAGACTTCTAGAAATTTGTAAAAAAGAAATAGACGACTTGTTACAAAAGAAACTCATTAAACCAAGCTCCTCTCTATGGAGCTGTTAGCCTTCTATGTAGAGAAGGCAGCAGAAAAAGAACGAGGGGTTCCACAATAAGTGACTAATTATACACCCCTAAATAAAGTATTAAAATGGATAAGATACCCTATACCTAATAAAAAGGATCTATTAGATAGACTAATTATTGCATGTATCTTTTCTAAATTTGATCTAAAATCAGGATATTGGCAAATACAATTAGCTGAAGAAGATAGGTATAAAACTGCATTCAATGTACCTTTTGGGCAATATGAATCGATTGCAATGCCTTTTGGTTTAAAAAATGCCACTTCTGAATTTCAAAAAATAATGAATGATATCTTTAATCCTATATGAAATTCATAATTGTCTATATAGATGATGTTTTAGTTTTCTCAGAAGACATTCAACAACATTTTAAACATTTGAACATTTTTATTAAAATAATTAAAACCTCCAGCTTAGTAGTATTCGCCAAAAAACTTAGTTTATGCCAGACTAAGATAAGATTTTTAGGATATAATATTTATCAAAAAAGCATTATTCCTATTGATCGGTTAATAGCATTTGCTGATAAATTTTCTGATGTTATTCTCAATAAAACTGAACTCCAAAGGTTCTTAGGATGTTTGAATTACATATTTGAGTTTTATGAAAATTTGGCTCTAATAGCAAAACCCTTATTTGACAGATTGAAAAAGAATCCTCCAAGATGGACGGATATCCATATCGAAGCTGTGAAAACGATAAAATCAAAAGTTAAAGAATTACCATGCCTTTCTCTATCTGATCCTACAACATTCAAAATTATTGAATGTGATGCATCAGAAATAGGCTGAGGAGGAATATTAAAACAGCAAGTTAATAATAAAGAACAGCTAGTACGATTTACTTCCAAAGCATGGAATAGTACTCAGCAAAAATATTCTACATTTAAAAAGAAAATTCTAGCACTAGTTCATTGTGTTACAAAATTCCAAAGTGATATTTTAAATCAACAATTCCTCATTCGTACTGACTGTAATTTTGCTAAAGATGTTTTGCAAAAGGATGTTCAAAATTTATTCTCCAAACAAATTTTTGCACGTTGGCAGGCTATTTTGTCCTCTTTTGATTTTATAATCGAACATCTTAAAGGTTCTACTGACTTTCTCCCCTACTTTTTCATCCGTGAATTTTTGCAGGGGGGACAGGGACAAAGCAGCCAATGCCACAGCCAAACTTGACGATCAACAAACAATAAAAATAAATGATATGCATAATCAAAATAAAGGAAAAAGCAAAATGGAAATTGTTCCATCTGACTCCCTAGGCTCACCAATTATAACTTATCCTCGGTATAGGGTATCTTATCCATTTTAATACTTTATTTAGTTGTGTATAATTAGTCACTTATTGTGGAACCCCTCGTTCTTTTTCTGCTGCCTTTTATACATAGAAGGCTAACAGCTCCATAGAGAGGAACTTTTTAATGAGTTTCTTTTGTAACAAGTCGTCTATTTCTTTTTTAAAAATTTCTAGAAGTCTTGTATTCATTTGAATTTGTTTAACTTTAGTGGGTATTTCACTTTCTTTGAACTTATCTTCGTAAGGTAATTTTACTATATGTTTCTTTCTATTCCAAAATGCATTTGGTAATTCATTACAGATTTCCTCTTTTATCTGTTGTTCAATAGTTTTAATTTTTGTTTTATTTCAGGTATCAACAGGTGTTCTTCAATTAATTTATATTTGATTTCTGTTTTAAGAGGGCATAAAAGTTTTTCTTTATTTTCTATCATTGTCTTGACATTATTAATTTCTTTTACTTTAGGTTTGTCAATGAACTCAAATTTAACCGTATAACCGTCTATTGTAGATTCTATCCTTGTACTTCTATTTATAAAGTAGATTCAGAAAAGGTGTACCAAGAATTACTGCTTGACTTAATCTTTTTACCATAATAAATGGTATTTCAAAACAGTTTCCGTTATTGCATACAGCTGCATTTCATAGCTGCTTATATTTAATAATTAATTTATTATCATCAGCTGTATTCAATATTTTGGTAGTTTGTTGAAAATATTTTGTAGGAACACGGCCTTCATTTATGCTGTTTAAATCTGCTTCTGAATCTATTAGTGCAAGAGATTGAAAACTGTATTCTTTATTGACAATTATTCTTATTAATACAAACCATTTTAGGGTTTTTTCACTATCTAAAATATTAACATAATTATTTTTTTGAAGATTTTTATTAGAAGTTTCAGGATTCTCATCAAAAGGTTTCTGATGTAGGATCATGGGATTTTAATAGTGCGTCAAATTGTAATTCGTTGTTGGTATCTACATCTGATTAAGAAAAATCTTTAGTCATTTCTAATATTCTAATTCTATTTTTTAATTGTTGAATTTTTGTTTTTATCTCATTTATTTCATGTTTCAACTCAGAAACAGTTGGTTCTTTTTCTATAAGATTTTTCTTATTAATTCTTTTAAGAATTTCATTTAAACTATATTCTTCATATGGTTTTAAAATAGAAGCAGGTTTATTTTTTGATTTTGCAATATGTATATAGTGTGTTAAAGCTTTCCTTTATTCATCTGAGTCATTCAATTTATCTATTAAATCTATAATTAGATTTTTTTCATTAGTTAAAGTATTAATAGATTTACAGATACAATCTTCTATTTCCATATCTGATTCTGAATCTGAACTACTAAGTATTAATTCTTTATCTTCTATTCTCCCAATTAAAGAGTTAGTGCTAGAAGAATCAGTTTCAGATTCATTTTCCTCTATATGAATTAAATCATAAATTTGTTTTCGTACTTCATCATCTAAATTTAAGGCATTAATTTTCTTTTTTATCTTACAACTGTTTTTATAATGTCCAACTTTTCAAATTTATAACAGACAGGTACTTTCCCTTTTCTCGTTTTAAATTTAGTCTTGGGAGCAAATTTTTTTTATGAATTTATCATTGGATTTATTATTCTCTATTTTTGGTTTTCTATTTTTATGTATCTTTTTACACCCTTTGTCTGATATCGGTTTTGTGTTATATCCAAATTTTTCACAGAAGTTTCCTAATTCTTTTTTCCATGTCATTCTTTGTTTGTCTAATTGTCTTCTAAATTTTAAATATGTACAAAGGGCTAAGCCTTCAGCACAAATTTCTACTAACAATTCTCCTAAAGTATATAGTGAATATGGAATAATTCCTCCATGTTTAGTTTTAAGTCTATTTTTTACCTTTTCTGCAAAGAGATAAGGTAAGCCAGCTATAAATTTTTCTTTCCAATGGTCTGCATTATTATCTTCTCTTGACAAAAGTCTAGAAAAGAAAACATCCTTATACCATTTTGTAATGTGATAATGTAGGACAACGAAGGTTGGACAGAAGATCCTTAGATCTAGATTCTAATAATGAGGTACTTCCTACAAAATGTAAGGTTATAGTATATATAAGAGTATTGACTGCATCGCTTTTACTATGATGTATTTCTTGATTCTGTTCATTTTTTACTATCCATTGTTTGGTAGCATTCAATATTTGTTGCTTGGTGGCTTCACTCATATGAAAGTCCCACCAGCCTCTTAGCTATCCTGTGAATCCACAGACAATGGCCTTGGCAACTTCTTGATCATGGTTACCTGCTAATTTGCAGGGAGTAGCATACATAGCAATAGGTTTCATAGTATCTAATATTTGGTGTTCTGACATATCATCAATATTCCAGTTAACAATTGTTCTTCGTGAATAGGATATTGTATGGGATACGAGATCTTCTTCGAATTGTGTATCTACTGAAGTGGGTCTTGGATGGTACATTCTAGTTTGAGCCGTAGGTCTCCATTTCCTACCATAATCTATTCTGTTTATATCATTTTCTTTAAATACTTCTATCTTAGTTATATCTTCAGTGGAGATGTTTTCTTCTTGAAGGACCATAGCCTCTGATTCTACTAACTTCACTTTACCCTTTTTATCTTGGATATTTAATTGGAATAATTTTTTTATCAACTCTTCTACCAATTCTTTTTTTCCTTCTTTCTTTTTCCTTCCTCTTAAATGGAATCTTTCTTCATTAATATCAGGAAGAGGTTTAAATAAAATATTCTTTTTTTGTTCTACTGTTTTATCCTGATTTTCCTATCATATTTTCTATCCTAGTGGTTTGTTTTCCTAAAGATTTTAAATAAAAATTAGTATAATTATTCTGTTCTATCAGATGAAGGATCATTTCTACTTTGTGAGTATGTTCTGTTGGAATTATTTTGTAAGGAGATGCCATCGTTTTTGGATTTTCTTTATTGACTCCTTTAATTTGAAGATTTTTTTCAGGAGGATGGATACTATGAATGGTTTTTCCATTAATAGTATTATAGGATTGATATTGGGATTCTAAAGCATTTAATTCAAAATTAGGTACATGAATATGTTTTTCTTTTAATGTAGCTATTAACCATACAAAAAAGCATACGGATTGCTCATTTTTCTTTAAAAATTTATTATATCTTTTATGAAATGTATCTATTAATTCTTGAGAGAATTCTTTTAAATACCAATTTCTGATTTTGGTATTTTCTTCAGATAAATAGTCATTTTTTAGCAATTCTATATCAATCTTTTCTTTTTTCTGTAAAGTCCATATTCGTAAGTCATAATTGCTTGATTCTGAATTAATTGGCTTGTGGACAGGGCTTTGAATATTACTAGTACTTCTGCTCAATCCTTGGATTATAGGTTTGTCTCTTAAAGAGGAAGAAGTAGAGTGTTTAGATGGCATAGGTATTCTAGAAGGGGGTTTTACTACATTATCATCTAGAATGTTATCAGCAATATTTATTCTAGTTTTTCTATTAGAACTAAATTATATTTCTATCTCCCCATCTAGATACTCAACTATCTGTTCTGGGTTATGATTAGTAGGAGTTCTGTAAGCTTGGTTCTCATTTTGAATTGACCAATTGTTTGGAAGGACTATTTGTGACCAATTTATAGACTTCTGGATGACAGTATTTGATTTGTCTATATTAGTCTGGGAAAATACTGTTTGGGCTTTTGTATCTATTTGTAAGACATTTGGGAAAAGTGTCCTCATAACTTTATAACAATTCTGTATACTAAGGCTATGTTTTGAGATCCTGGATTCATATCAAATCCCTGAGTTTTGAGATTATGTGTAAGTACTTTAAGAAGATTTGGATCACTAAGCGATACAGAAAAATTAGGAAAGCAGTTAAAATATAGCGGACCACTATAAAGACTGGATTCTACCACTCTTAGTAAGGAATATGAAAATTTATTATGTCTACTATCTCTAAGACATAACAACATTGACTTATTTAGTCCTAGTCTAGTAAGGGGTTTAATTGCAATTTGTATAAGCCCTATATGTAAGAATTTATAATTCTTATTTTTATGTGATTGAATCATTTTATCGGATAATAATTGAAAATTTTCTTGCTCACTATTAACAGATAAGCTCTTGTCTACAGTTTTTATAGCATATCCAGTTTTGAACTCAAATCTACCTTTTTTATATATATCTGTTATTGGAACTTTTTGTATATCCCAATTTTGTATTTGCTTCTCCATATTGACAATTATTATTTCTTCCTTATTTTTTATCTTAAGTATATTATTAGAAGGGCCTAAAGTTTTATTGGACAGAGTCCTGATAAAATTCTCCTTTAGGGTTACGGATGAGTACTCTAGTCAACCTCTTACGTCCCTGGTACCTAAACGGCTCTTCCTAGCCTAAAACGGGAAAACAGGTCTGGGCAACAAATGGTCTCAACTCTCTGACTAACCTCTTAATGAGATATTTTATCAAGTACTTTGTACTTTAAAATGTTAATTCCTTTTAATTTTAGATAAACAATTTCACTTGGCTCTGATACCACTAACACAGGATCGGATCTTCAAACAGGTTTTCAGTTCTCAAATAAGCAATTTTTAATAGACAAACAATTTTTTAATTAAATAAACAGTTTAACCAAACCAAAGTATAAGCAGATAATTATCAGGATGAACAATGAAAAAGGTGAGATATCCAATACAAGCCAATTAGTGTAAGTAAGATTTCTAATTTTTAGAGACAATATAAATTTTATTTGCATGAGACTATAATCTTACAGATAGAATCACACTGTCTTACAGTTTATAGATACAAACACACTGACTTATAGTATTTCAGATAAAAGCACACGGACTTACAGTTTACAGATACAGAGGCTGGAGAACAGCTTCCATTAGGTAGGACAAAAGCTTGACAGACTATCAAAATTACAATCACACATGGAGTGGTTTATCAACACACCACCCGATATATAGAGCTGATAAAAGTAGACAAGATTAAGGATACTAGCATAACCAGGAGAGAATAAGCAAGGTAAATTCTAAAAGGGTTACCTAAATAGGAATATTACAACAGTTACCCTGAAAGACAGGAGTGACACTGGTTTTCTGTAACAGATGGGCTCCTTGCTAGAACAATTGAGGAGAACTCAGAGTGGGGAGAACTCAGAGAATATTGAAAAGGATAGAGAGTTTATGAACTGAGAGCGGATATGTAGAGAGAGAGAGTAGAAAGAGAGAGAGCTCTTCTTCCAAATGATTTCCTTGAGGATAGCTTCCTCCCTTTATAGAAAGAGCAGGGTAATGGATGCTGACTGGAAAGGTGTTGGATGCGACGACTTGTCGGCCACGAGGTACAAAGCATCTTATGTCGGCAGATTCTTTTGGACATGTGGATTGTCGAGTAGCGTCGGTGATGTACAGGAGGATTGTAAACTTGTGTCGGTGAAGGACAGGTGGCTTTGAGGTGAGCTGATGTATTGTCGTCTTGCGTCGGTGGAGCATCTTTTATTGTCTTTTTGCGTCGGTGGAGCATCTGTTATTGTCGGTGGAGTGGATATGAGCATCTTTGGCTATCATTCATTGTCGGTAAAGTAGATACGTATTCATATTTTACTATTGACCATTCTTATCCGGTCAGAGCATTTGTGAAAATTCTTCATTTTCTTCGTCTTCATTTTGGGATGAGGTTGTCACATCATCTCCTTCTTCTTCGAGCATTTGCAAAAGCTGTTTCTTCAGTTCTTCTTTAGTGGCTTCAGAATTCTGTCTCTTCATTTTATTAACATACTCTGCGAAACTATTTGGCTGTTCATTTGGCATTTGATTCGGAATCTTTTTCATTTTAAATTTCTCTGGCTCAAGGGACTTGGAGTCAAACACATCCCACTACTTTATAAATATTTTCTTTCCAATTCTAGGAATGTATTCCCAGTCATTGGTGTTATTTTCTGATATTGCATATTCCCATTTTATAATCCATGGGATTTTATATAGGGACATAAAATATAAATGGTGGTCAATACTAGGATCCTTATTATTATATTTTGCAAAGTTTTGCTGGGATTGTTGCAGCTTCAAAGGGCGAATCTGTGATCCAGATCCCCAAATTATAAACCAATCTCAGAACCAATTTGGGAATGCCTCAAGAACCGGCATTTTAAATTGAAGAAACCAAGTGTGTGAATTATAATTATTTTGGATTGTAAAGATTTTGTGCCAGGCCTCTTTATATTCTGAATATTTGAAGTATTTGTTGTTGAATTATGGGGTCTGCAATTTTCTGCTTCTGGTAGGGTCTAAACCCTATTCTTTGTATGATATTACCTTTCGAATTTTTAATTTTGAATAAGCTATTATATTGGTGTTTCTTTGGTAGAAGTGTACCAAAGATATCGAGCCTGTTTCAAGGAGTATAGCCTCAAACCATTCCCTTGTTTTGTTTCCATTTGAAGGGTTCAGATTATTGAGTAAATAGTAATTAGCAACTATTTTCGAGTCAAGAAACACATGCTCATCCTCTATGATAGCATCTATCATAAAGGTAGTTTCTATGAATTGGGATTTTTCTGAGGAGGGTGCTTTATTTGGGTCAGGAGATAAAGAGTATGTTATTATTGGCCTATTTGGGATAGGTAAAGGAGGATAAGTCATAATAGGTGAGCCTGGGAAGTCAGATGGAACAATTTCCATCTTGGTTTTTCCTTTATTTTGATTACGCATATTATTTATTTTTATTGTTTGTTGATCGTCAGATCTGGCTGTGGCTGTGGCTGCTTTGCCCCTGTCCCCGTTGCAAAAATTCATGGGTTAAAAAGTCGGGGAGAAAGTTAGTAGAACCTTTAAGATGTTCGATTGTAAAATCGAAAGAGGACAAAATAGCCTGCTAACGTACAAAATCTGTTTAGAGACTAAATTTTGATCATCCTTTTGCAAAACATCTTTAGCAGATTTACAGTCAATACGAATGAGGAATTGTTGATTTAAAATATCACTTTGAAATTTTGTAACTCAATGAACTATTGCTAAAATTTCCTTTTTAACTGTTGAATAATTTTGCTGAGTACTATTCCATGCTTTTGAAGTAAATCGTATTAGTTGTTCTTTATTTTTAACTTGATGTTTTAATATTCCTCCTAAGCCTATTTCTAATGCATCACATTCAATAATTTTGGATGCTCTAGGATCAGATAGAGAAAAGCACGGTAATTCTTTAACTTTTGATTATCAGTTTCACTGCTGCGGTATGGATATCCGTCCATCTAGGAGGATTCTTTTTCAATATATCAAATAAGGATTTTGCTATTATAGCCAAATTTTCATATAACTCAGATATGTAATTCAAACATCCTAAGAAACTTTGGAGTTCAGTTTTATTGAGAATAACATCAGGAAATTTATCAGCAAATGCTATTGCCCTATCAATAGGAATAATGTTTCCTTGATAAATATTATGTCCTAAAAATCTTATCTTAGTCTGGCATAAACTAAGTTTTTTGGTGGATACAACTAAGCCTGAGGTTTTAATTATTTTAATAAAAAAGTTCAAATGTTTAAAATGTTGTTGAATGTCTTCTGAGAAAACTAAAACATCATCTATATAGACAATTATGAATTTCATATAAGGTTTAAAGATATCATTCATTATCTTTTGAAATTCAGAAGGGGCATTTTTTAAATCAAAAGGCATTGCATTCCATTCATATTGCCCCAAAGGTACATTGAATGAAGTTTTATATCTATCTTCTTCAGCTATTTGTATTTGCCAATATCCTGATTTTAGATCACATTTAGAAAAGATACATGCATTAATTAGTCTATCTAATAGATCCTGTGTTAGTAGTAGCAGAGCCAAGTGAAATTGTTTATCTAAAAGTTTATTATTAAAAGGAATTAAAGTTTTAAAGTTCAAAGTACTTGATAAAATATCTCATTAAGAGGTTAGTCCGAGAGTTGAGACCATTTGTCGCCTAGACCCCGTTTACCGTTTTAGGCCAGGAAGAGCTGCTTAGATACCAGGGACGTAAGTTGTTGACTAGAGTACTCATCCGTAACCCTAATGGAAAATTTATCAGGACTCTAACCAATAAAACTTTAGGCCCTTCTAATAATATACTTAGGATAAAAAATAAGGAAGAAATAATAATTGACAATATAGAGAAGAAAATACAAAATTGAGATATACCAAAGGTTCCAATAACAGATATATATAAAAAAGGCACATTTGAGTTCGAATTTGGATATGCTATAAAAATTGTAGAGCAGAGCTTATCTGTTAACAGTGAGCAAGAAAATTTTCAATTATTATTCGATAAAATGATTCAATCACATAAAAATAAGAATTATAAATTCTTACATATAGGGCTTTTACAAATTGCAGTTAAACCCCTTACTAAACTAGGACTAAATAAGAATAATAATAATAATAATAATAATAATAATAGTAATAGTAGTAGTAATAATAATAATAATAATAATAATAATAATAATAATAATAATAATAATAATAATAATAATAATAATAATAATAATAATAATAATAATAATAATAATAATAATAATAATAATAAATACATAATAATAATAA
>NW_006499159.1:1351354-1377534 GCF_000471905.2 Amborella trichopoda
AATAATAATAATAATAATAATAATAATAATAATAATAATAATAATAATAATAATAATAATCATAATAATAATAATCATAATAATAATCACAATAATAATCATAATAATAAAAATAATAAAAATAATAACAATAATAATAATAATAAAAATAATAATAATAATAATAATAATAATTATAGTAATAGTAATAATAATAGTAATAGTAATAATAATAGTAGTAGTAATTGTAATACTAATTGTAATACTAATAGTAATAGTAATAGTAATAGTAATAGTAGTACTAATAGTCATAATAACAATAATGACAATAATAACAGTAACCAGTGAAAGAAGCTTACTGTTCTTTTTCTTTTTTCAAAATTTATCGTACTTTTTGTGGAACCTATCAATTAATTGTTTTGAAAATTTTTTTAAATACCAATTTCTTATTTCAGAGTTATTATCGGCTAAATCGTCATTTTTTAAAAATTCTAAGTATGCCTTTTCTTCTTGCTGTAGGGTTGCTACTTGAAAGTCTACATCAGCAAAAGCTTGGTCACTATTTTGTGGATTAGTATCTATGGTCTTATATTGGGGTATATGGATATTATTCCTAGTTCTAGTTAATCCTTGAATTGCAGAGGTAGAACTCCTAGCTGGTTCTTGAATTTTTCTTTGAGATTTTATTACCGAATCATCTCTAATATGTAATTTAGTTATTCTATTATTACTAAATGCCTCAGAACATGGATTAGGAGGCAAAGAGTACATAATGAAGAACAGTTAGTTCGGTATACTTCTAAAGCTTGGAATAATACTCAGCAGAACTATTCCACTGTTAAAAATGAAAGACTTTCAATAGTTCACTGTGTGACAAAATTTCAAAGCAATATTCTTAATGCCACATTTTTAATACGACCAGACTGCAAAGCAGCCAAAAATGTTCTTCTTAAAGATGTTCAAAATATAGTATCAAAGCAAATCTTTGCCTAGTGGCAAGCTATTCTATCCTCTTTTGATTTTACAATAGAACATTTGAAATGTTCTTCTAATTCCCTTCCTGACTTTTTGACTCGCGAATTTTTGCAGGGGGGGCAGCACTCAGCCAACTGAAGGCGAAACCCGGCAACCCTTAGGAATAGAATTATTTACTACGAATATAAATACCAATAACCAAAAAGGCAAGGCAACATTAGACATAGTTCCATCATTCCTTGGAGGATCACCTATAATAAGCCTTCCACCTTATTCACCCAGTAGTCCCAATATAGACTACCCACAATACTCCAGCCAACACTCCAGCCATTAAACCTCTTTTCAAACCCAACCACCAGGTTTTCTACAATCACCTATTCCAAGAAAAGTATCTCCTACCGAAAAATCCCAATATGAAGAAACAACCATTTTCCTAGATTCTATTATAAAAGATAAACATGCTATGGAAGATCCTAAACAAGTTGCAAAAATTTACCTACACAATAATCTAAGCTCTTCTAATGGTCCTAAAACAAGAGAATGGTACGAAGCTGTCTTACTCGAGACAGGATCAATTTCGATAATTCATTATCATTAAAGGAATTCTAATGTGATATCATATTCAAAATTGCAAATTAGACAAATACTACCTTACAGTGATTGGGGATCGGACCCTATAAGAGCAAGGAAATTAAAGGCACAGGAATACCCAAATAAGTATTATAGATATTCCGAATACATAAACGCTTGGCACAAAGTCCTAAGCCTCCAAAATATTTACAACTCTCATACTTGGTTTGTGCAATTCAAAATGCCCATAATTGAACCTTTTCCCAATTAGTTCAGAAGTTGGTTCCTTACATGGGGATCGGGATCACAGATACTACCTGAGAACCTTCAGATATCCCAAGCAAAGTTTGTAGAACAAAATGGGAAAGATCCCACTGTTGATTATCACCTATATTTTATGGCTATTTACCAAATCCCCTGGATCTTGAAATGGCAATATGCAATATCATCAACGAATATTGATAATCATGATGGCATTCCAAAAACTGGAAAGAAAATATCTATCAAGTGGTGGGATATATTTGATACTAAGAATCTGCAACCAGACAAAATAAAAATAAGGAAAATACCGAAAGCAATTGGATCTTTTTCGTATGACCACCCAAATAGTTTATCAAACTACATCCGAAAAATGAAAAGAACAAATCCGCAAGCCACAAAAGAAGAGCTGGAAAAACAACTCTTACAGATCTTGAAGAAGAAGCTTCACAATCATCTTCACAAAAAGAAGAAGACGAAAGCTACTGCATGGAAGAAGAACATGCAGGGATGAGCCAGTTTGGTGGAGACTTTTCTCAAAAGCCCGATGATTGACCCGAAAAGATGGCTAGGCCCATTATCCTGCAATATCCAATAAATTATTACAACATCACTTTCTTTGTATGGAATATCTTGATTTTATTCATTTTTAACTATCCAATTTTTTGTTGCAGTTAATATTTGATTTTTGGTAGTTTCATTCATGTGAAAGTCCCACCAGCCACGAAGCCATCCAGTGAAGCCTCAAACTATGGCTTTGGCTACTTCTTGATCGTGGGTTCCTTTTATTTTACAGGCTGAAGCATACATTGTCATATGTTTCATGGTATCTACTATTTGATGTTCTGACATTCCGTCTATATTCCAGTTAACTATACTTCAACTAGAATATGATATAGTATGTGATATGAGGTCTTCTTCAATTTGTATATCGATAGGAGTTGGTCTAGTATGATACATTATGGCTTGGGCAACATGCCTCCATTTAGACTCATATTTTATATTATTAAGATTCTGATTAGCCTCTTTAAAAGCTATTTCCATATTATCGATTGTATTATCTATTACCGGTGTTAATCTGGCTGGTTCTTCTTCTTGAAGAGTCAGTGCTATGTTAGTTTACTTAGGTTGTGTTAAAATGCTTGTTTGAATATTAGAATGAAGTTTTTGTTTTAGATCTTGGTAGTAGTGGCATCAGAAGCAATAAACTTTATTCAAGGAACTGTTATTAGTGAAAGTTAACACCTTAGAGGGTAGAAAGCTAATTAAATTTCTCCATTAAGAAAGTTAGTCCGAGCGTTGAGACTGTTGCCGCCCAGTCCAGAAAGACCGTTAAGGCAAGGAAGAGCCGCTGAGGTCGTAAGAGACATAAGAGGTTGACTAAAGGTACTCATCCATAACTTCTAATGGAAAATTTCATTAGGAATCTATCTAACAAGGCTTTAACGTCATCTAATAGCACTCTTAGAATAAAAAATTAAGAGGAAATTTTAATAGAAAATATTGAAAAACAAATCCAGAATTGGAACATTCCTAAGCTACCCATATCTGATATCTATAAAAGGGAAATGTTCGACTTAAAAACAGGATATGCGATAAAGATCGTAGAACAAAGTCTATCTGTCACAAGTGAGCAAGAAGACTTTCAACTCTTATCTAATAAGATAATACATTATTATAAAAATAAAGATTATAAATACTAACATATAGGATTAATTCAAGTAGCTATAAAACCACTCACTAGACTAGGACTAAACAACTCTATACTTTTATGTTTAAGAGATAATAGACATAATAAATTTTCAGATTCATTATTAGGAATAGTAGAGTCTAGTTTATGTAGTGGTCCAGTTTATTTTAATTGCTTTCCAAATTATGCAGTATCACTCAGTGATCCTAATATACTCAAAGTATTAACATTAAATCGTAAGACCCAAGGGTTTGACATGAACCTAGGATCTCATAATATAGCACTTGTATATAGAATTTGTTATAAAGTAATGACTACGTTATGTCCAATTGTAGTACAACAAGATACGAAAGGACAAAAAATATTTTTTCAAACCAATGTTGAAAAATCTAATACAATTATACCTAAATCTATTGACTGGTCTCAAATAGTATTACCTGAAACTTGGACTGTTTATAATGAAAACCAACATTATAATAAGACTCAAAATAAACAGCCAGACCAAATAGTTGAACACCCAGACGGTGATATAGAAATTCAATTTAGTAATAATAGAATAACTAAATTACATATTAGAGATGATTTGGTAATAAAATATCAAAGAAAAATTCAAGAACCGACTAGGAGTTCTACCCCTGCAATTCAAGGATTAACTAGAACTAGGAATATTATCCATATACCCCAATATAAGACCATAGATACTAATCCAGAAAATAGTGACCAAGCTTTTGTTGATGTATACTTTCAAGTAGCAACCCTACAGCAATTCATATTTAAATAAATTCTCAAAACAATTAATTGATATGTTCCACAAAAAATACAATAAATTCTTGAAAAAAAAAAAAGAACTGTAAGCATCTTTGACTAGTTAATCTCAGTTCTTAATGAAAAGGGAATCCTTGTCCCAGATTTTAAAATAAATGTACTAGAAAAACAATATCAAACATTTTATCTAGTAGAAGGAGGAAGTATGACTAGCATACATCCACCTGAAAAAAGTATTATAATCAAAGGATCTCAGAAAGAAAAGGATTCAGAATCTAGATTAACTTCGGAAACTAGGGCCAAACCTTACAAAATGTCAGGAGAACAGAAGCCCAAGATAGAACTGATACCCCATATGATTGAGCAAAATAATTACACCAATTTATGTTTGAAAACTTTAGGAAAACAAACAATGAGAACTGAAAATCTTATTATAACCCCTCAAGGAGAAAGAAGAAGAAAAAAAAAAGGCAGTCTTATTTAAACCTCCTTCTGAAATAGATAGAAATAGGTTTAATATTAAAGAAGACAATAAAGATCTAATAGACGAATTAGTATCAAAATTGTCCAAAGCACTGACTCTTCAAGAAGAAGAACCAGCCGGATTAACACCGGTAATAGATAATACAATCGATAATATGGAAATAGCCTTTAAAGAGGCTAATCAGAATCTTAATAATATAAAATATGGGTCAAAATGGAGGCCTGTTGCCCAAGCCAGAATGTATCACACTAGACCAACTCCTGTCGTTATACAATTTGAAGAAGACCTCATCTCACATACTGTATCATATTCTGGTCGAAGTATAGTTAACTGGAAAATAGACGGAATGTCAGAACATCAGATATTAGATACCATGAAACATATCACATGTATGCTTCAGACTGTAGAATACCAGGAACCCACGATCAAGAAGTAGCCAAATCCATAGTTTGTGGCTTCACTGGATGGCTTCATGGCTGGTGGGACTTTCACATGATTGGAACCACAAAAAATCAAATATTAACAGCAACAAAAAATCAAATATTAACAGCAACAAAAAATGAACGAAATCAAGATATTTCACACAGCGAAAGTAACGCTGTAAATACTTTAATATATACTATTACTCTTCATTTTGTGGGGAGTACAACATTATTAGTAGTCAGATCAGAACATCTGCTCTCCAATTTAGGATGCCCTACACTATCTCATTACAAATGGTATAAAGATGTTTTCTTTTCCAGACTACTTATTAGAGAAGATAGTAGTGCTGACCACTGGAAAGAAAAATTCATTGCTGGATTACCTTCTCTGTTTGCAAAAAAGGTAAAAAATAGGCTCAAAAATAAAAATGGGGGAATCGTACTATATGCTACTTACACATTAGGAGAGCTTTTAGCGGAAATATGTGCAGAAGGACCAGCCTTATGTACTGACTTAAAATTGAAAAGACAATTAGATAAACAATGAATGATAGGAAAGAAAGAATTGGGGGACTTTTGCGAACAATTTGGATATAATATGAACATATCTCCAACAAAAATTCATAAGAGAAAACATAAAATCGAAAATAGAAATAAGAAAAAATTAAAAAGAGAAAGTAGGGAAAAGTTTATCAAAAGATTTTCTCCCAACACTAAATATAAAAAGGGAAAAAAAAAATTACCTGTTTGTTACAAATGTGGAAAAATTGGACACTATAAAAGTAATTGCAAAGTACAAAGAAAAATAGATACCCTAATATTAGATGAAAATATTAGAAATAAATTATATGACATTATACAACTATAAGATGAGGAAACATACTCTAGTACAACTAGTGAAGACTCTAGTGAAGACTCTCTAATTGGTAATGTTAAAGATGAAGAGCTGCTATGGAGTAGTTCATATGAAAATATGGATGGATGCTCTTGCAATACCTTAACCAATGAAGAGAATTTAATCTTGGATATAATTGAAAAAATTTCTAACCCAGAAGAAAAAAGAGAAATAATAACTCAGTATATAAACATAGCTAAAGCAAAAAATAAATCCACTCCACTAATAAAACCCCAAGATAATTATAGTTTTTCAAAAATTATGAAAAGAATAAGCAATAAAGAATCAATTCAAAGAGAACCAACTATATTAGAATTAAGACAAGAAATTAATGAAGTTAAGGGTGAACTTCAAACTCTCAAAAATAGACTTAGAATACTAGAATTGCATAATGAATTCTCTGAAACCATTTCAAATAATGATGAATTAGAATTTGATCAATTATTGAATTCTCATAAAGAACTACATTCTATACCTGAATCCTCAAGAACCAAAATAGATGAAAACAACAGTTCTTTAAATTTAATAAATAGAATAATTAATCAAAAATGGTTTACTCTAATAAGAATCACAGTAAAAAATGAATATAACTTTCAATATTTAGCTTTAATTGATCCAAGAGTAGATCTATACTATATCAATGAAGGTCTAGTTCTTACTAAATATTTCGATAAAACAACTTAGATATTAAATATTGCCGATGGAAGCAGATTGATAATTAAATATAAGTTATCCAATGCTGCTGTTTGCAAAAATGGAAATTGCTTAGAATTACCTTTTATTATGGTTAAAGGCTTAAGTCAAGCAGTCATTCTAAGAACACCATTTTTAAGCCTGTTTTATCCATTATCAATAGATGCTACATGAATCGAATCTACTATCAATGGCCATAAAATAAATTTTGAATTCATAGATAAACCAAAAATAAAAGTAGTAAATAATGTCAAAAATAACATAGAAAATAAAGAAACATTTCTATGCTATCTAAAATCAGAAGGCAAGTATAAATCAGTTGAAGAACAATTATTACTACCTGAAAAATAAGATAAAAATAGATGATATGAGAAAACAAATAGAAAAGGAAATATGTAATGATTTGCCTAATGCATTTTGGAATAGGCAAAAACATATTATAACCCTACCATATGAAGATGGGTTTGATGAAAGAAAAATTCCTACTAAAGCAAGGCCCATTCAAATGAATGCTAGATTATTAGAAATCTGTAAAAAAGAAATCGAAGAATTTCTTAATAAAGGATTAATAAGGAAAAGTTCATCTCCTTGGAGTCGCTCGGCATTCTATGTAGAAAACACCGCAGAAAAGGAGCGAGGAGTTCCTAGACTTGTAATTAATTATAAACCATTAAATAAAGTACTCCAATGGATTAGATATCCAATACCGCATTTAAAGGATCTACTTGATAGATTAGTAAATGCATGTATATTTTCTAAATTTGACCTAAAATCAAGATATTGGCAAATTCAGATAGCTGAAAAGGATAGATACAAAATAGCCTTTAAAGTTCCAATTGGACAATAAGAATGGAAAGTTATGTCATTCGGTTTAAAAAATTCTCTATCAGAATTTCAAAAAATATCGAATGATGTATTTAATCCATATATGAAATTTATGATAGTTTATATTGATGATGTGTTAATCTTTTCTGAAAATCTTCAACAACCCTTTAAACATATCAATGCCTTTTTAAATGCTGTAAAACATGTAAGATTAGTAGTATCTGCTAGAAAAATCAGTTTGTGCCAAACAAAAATAAGATTCCTTGGTCATAATATATATCAAGGGACTATTGCTCCAATAAAAAGAGCCATTCAATTTGTTGATAAATTCCCTGACATAATTCTTAATAAAAATGAATTACAAAGGTTTCTAGGATGCCTAAATTATATAAATGAATTTTATAAAAATTTAGCTATTATAGCTATACCTTTGAATGATAGATTAAAGAAAAATCCTCCTAAATGAACAGATAAACATACAAAAGCAGTCCAAGAGCTTAAACAATTTTAACATAACCTAAGTAAACTAATATGCATAATATGATTAATATAGAAAATGGAGCAATATCAAGTATAACCCTAGTAGTATAGGTAGATTGATAGAATTTTATGCTAAAAATAGCCTTTAACTGCATTTATTGCAATACCATACTTTACAGCTTAACTTCTCATAGAAAAAAGATTACATAAAACAGTAAGATTATAGACTAACGACTCATAAAATAAAGATTACATAAAACAGTAAAATTACAGACTAACGACTCATAAAAGAAAGATTACATAAAACAGTAAAATTACAGACTAACGACTCATAAAAGAAAGATTACATAAAATAGTAAAAGGAGACTTACGACTTGTAGATACAATAACTGGTAAAAAGACGCCACTCGCTAGGACAATAACTTGGTAGGGATTCCAAGTTGCTATCACACATATAGAGAGAGTTTTCACAAGAGAGATTAAAGCTTTTGGCTTCTGATTACAGGCGAGAGAGAGAGAGAGTTTGAGTTTTCTGCTTTGAGCCTTCTCCGATTTTCACAACCTGCCTCTTATGCTTGCTTCTTTTGGTTTTTATAGAGGCCGGACTTGAATCTTTCTTCAATCTAATTTATTTGTCTTTTGGCAGGTGGAAGACATCTTTCCAGGTGGCTGATGATGGTTGGTTGGTCAAGATTCTTTTGTAGGTGAGTGGACAGGTACGGCTGGACAGTTGGTAGGTTACTGTTGGTAGTGAGTCTACTGTTTCGTCGGCAGGTGGTACGGCTGGATAGCTGGTAAGATACTGTTGGTAGTGCGTCGACTGTTTCATCCACAGAGTGGAAAGCTGTTTTACTGCTGATAGTGGGTTTACTATTCTGTCGGTGATCTGTTTTATTCACACGTGGCATTATGGAGGTTTTAGGTACTGTGATTGATTTTGGATATTGCAGGATAATGAGCCTAGCCATCTTTTCGGGCCAATCATCGGGCTTTTGAGAAAAGTCTCCTCCATACTGGCTATTCCCTGCATGTTCTTCTTCCATGCAGTAGCTCTCGTCTTCTTCTTTTGGTGAAGATGATTGTGAAGCTTCTTCTTCAAAGATCTGTAAAAGTTGTTTTTCCAACTCTTCTTTTGTGGCTTGCGGATTTCTTCTTTTCAGTTTTCGAATGTAGTCTGGTAAACTATTTGGGTGGTCATATGAAAAAGATCCAATTGCTTCCGGTATTTTCCTTATTTTTATTTTGTCTGGTTGCAGATTCTTAGTATCAAATATATCCCACCATTTGATAGAAATTTTCTTTCCAATTTTTGGAATGCATTCATGATTATCAGTATTAGTTGATGATATTGCATATTGCCATTTCAAGATCCAGGGGATTTGGTAAATGGCCATAAAATATAGGTGATAATCAATAGTGGGATCTTTCCCATTTTGTTCTACAAACTTTGATTGGGATATCTGAAGGTTCTCAGGTAGTATCTGTGATCTTGATCCCCATGCAAGGAACCAGCTTCTGAACCAGTTGGGAAAAGGTTCAATTATGGGCATTTTGAATTGCACAAACCAAGTATGAGAGTTGTAAATATTTTGGAGGCTTAAGACTTTGTGCCAGGCGTCTATGTATTCGAAATATCTATAATACTTATTTGGGTATTCCTGTGCCTGTAATTTCTTTGCTCTTGTAGGGTCTGATCCCCATTCACTGTAAGGTAGTATTTGTCTGATTTGCAATTTTGAATATGATATCATATTGGAATTCCTTTGATGATAATGAATTATCGAAATTGATCTTGTCTCGAGACAACTTCGTACCATTCTCTTATTTTGGGACCATTAGAAGGGCTTAGATTATTGTGTAGGTAAATTTTTGCAACTTGGTTAGGATCTTCCATAGCATGTTTATCTTCTATAATAGAATCTATGAAAAAGGTTGTTTCTTCATACTGGGATTTTCCGGTGGAAGATACTTTTCTTAGAGTAGGTAATTGTAGAAAACCTGGTGGTTGGGTTTGAAAAGAGGTTTGATGGCTGGAGTGTTGGCCGGAGTATTTGGGTAGTCTATATTGGGACTACTGGGTGAATAAGGTGGAAGGATTATTATAGGTGATCCTCCAGGGAATGATGGGACTATGTCTAATGTTGCCTTGCCTTTTTGGTTATTGGTATTCATATTCATATTAAATAATTCTATTCTTAAGGGTTGTTGGGTTTCGTCTTCAATTGGCCGAGTGCTGCCCCCCCTGCAAAAATTCTCGAGTCAAAAAGTCAGGAAGGGAATTAGAAGAACCTTTCAAATGTTCTATTGTAAAATCAAAAGAGGATAGAATAGCTTGCCACCGGGCAATGATTTGCTTTGAGACTATATTTTGAACATATTTAAGAAGAACATCTTTAGCGGTTTTGCAGTCTGTTCATATTAAAAATGTGGTATTAAGAATATCGCTTTGAAATTTTGTTACACAGTGAACTATTGAAAGTATTTCTTTTTTAACAGTGGAATAGTTCTGTTGAGTATTATTCCAAGCTTTAGAAGTATAGCGAACTAACTGTTCTTCATTATTTGTTCTTTGTTTTAGTATGCCTCCTATCCAAGTTCGGAGGCATCACACTCTATTATTTTAAAAGCATTTGGATCAAATAAAGCTAAGCAAGGTAATTCTTTTGGTTTAGCTTTAAGCTCTTGGACTGCTTTTGTATGTTTATCTGTCCATTTAAGAGGATTTTTCTTTAATTTATCATACAGAGGTTTAGCCATAATAGCTAAATTTTATAAACTTCGTTTATATAATTTAGGCATCTTAGAAACCTTTGTAATTCATTTTTATTAAGAATTATGTCAGGGAATTTATCAGCAAATTGAATGGCTCTTGCTATTGGAACAATAGTCCCTTGATATATATTATGACTAAGGAATCGTATTTTTGTTTGGCACAAACTGATTTTTCTAGCGGATACTACTAATCCTGCATGTTTTACAGCATTTAAAAAGGCATTGATATGTTTAAAGGGTTGTTGAAGATTTTCAGAAAAGATTAACACATCATCAATATAAACTATCATAAATTTCATATATGGATTAAATACATCATTCATTAATTTTTGAAATTCTGATGAATCATTTTTTAAACCGAATGGCATAACGTTTCATTCGTATTGTCCAAATGGAACATTAAAGGCTGTTTTGTATCTATTCTTTTTTGCTATCTGAATTTGCCATTATCCTGATTTTAGGTCAAATTTAGAAAATATACATGCATTTACTAATCTATCAAGTAGATCCTTTTTATGCGGTATTGACTATCTAATCCATTGGAGTACTTTATTTAATGGCTTATAATTAATTACAAGTCTAGGAACTCTTCGCTCCTTTTTTGCGGCGTTTTCTATATAGAATGCTGAGCAACTCCAAGGAGATGAACTTTTCCTTATTAATCCTTTATTAAGTAATTCTTCTATTTCATTTTTAAAGATTTCTAATAATCTAGCATTCATTTGAATGGGCCTTGCGTTAGTAGGAAGTTTTCTTTCATCAAACCCTTCTTCATATGGTAGGGTTATAATATGTTCTTGCTTATTCCAAAATGCATTAGGCAAATAATTACATATTTCCTTTTCTATTTGTTTTCTCATATCATCTATTTTTATCTTATTTTTAGGTAGTAATAATTGTTCTTCAACTGATTTATACTTTACTTCTGATTTTAGATAGCATAGAAATTTTTCTATATTTTCTATGTTATTTTTGACGTTATTTATTTCTTTTATTTTTGTTTTATCTATGAATTCAAAATTTATTTTATGGCCATTGATTGTGGATTTGATTCCTGTATCAATTTCCATTATTGCAAACAATAGCATTGAATAACTTATACTTAATTATCAATCTGCTTCCATCGGCAGTATTTAATATCTGAGTTGTTTTATCGAAATATTTAGTAGGAACTAGACCTTCATTGACACAGTTTAGATCTGCTCCTGAATCAATTAAAGCTAAAGACTGAAAGCTATATTCATTTTTTACTAAGATTCTTATTAGAGTAAACCTTTTTTGGTTAATTATTCTATATATTAAATTTAAAGAACTGTTGTTTTCATCTATTTTGGTTCCTGAGGATTCAGGTATAGAATGAAGTTCTGTATGAGAATTCAATAATTGATCAAATTCTAATTCATCATTATTTGAAATGGTTTCAGAGAATTCGTTATGCAATTCTAGTATTCTAATTCTATTTTTGAGAGTTTGAAGTTCACCCTTTACTTCATTAATTTCTTGTCTTAATTCTAATATAGTTGGCTCTCTTTGAATTGATTCTTTATTGCTTATTCTTTTCATAATTTCTGAAAAACTATAATTATCTTGGGGTTTTAATAGTGGAGTGGATTTATTTTTTGCCTTAGCTATGTTTATATACTGAGTTATTAGTTCTCTTTTTTCTTCTGGGTTACAAATTTTTTCAATTATATCCAAGATTAAATTCTTTTTATTGGTTAAGGTATTGCAAGAGCATTCTTCCATATTTTCATTTTAACTACTTCATAGTAGCTATTCATCTTTAACATTACCAATTAAGGAGTCTTCACTAGAGTCTTCACTAGTTGTACTAGAGTCTGTTTCCTCATCATATAGTTGTATAATGTCATATAATTTATTTCTAATATTTTCATCTAATATTAGGGTATCTATTTTTCTTTTTACTTTGCAATTACTTTTATAGTGTCCAATTTTTCCATATTTGTAACATACAGGTAATTTCTTTTTTCCCTTTTTATATTTAGTGTTGGGAGAAAATCTTTTGATAAACTCTTCCCTACTTTCTCTTTTTAATTTTTTCTTATTTCTATTTTCGATTTTATATTTTCTCTTATGAATTTTTGTTGGAGATATGTTCATACTATATCCAAATTGTTCGCAAAAGTCCCCCAATTCTTTCTTTCATGTAGTTCATTGTTTATCTAATTGTCTTTTTAATTTTAAGTCAGTACATAAGGCTAGTCCTTCTGCACATATTTCAACTGAAAGCTCTCCTAATGTGTATATAGAATATGGTATGATTCCCCCATTTTTATTTTTGAGCATATTTTTTACCTTTTCCGCAAACAGAGAAGGTAATCCTGCAATGAATTTTTCTTTCCAGTGGTCAGCACTACTATCTTCTCTGGTAAGTAGTCTGAAAAAGAAAACATCTTTATACCATTTGTAATGAGATAGTGTAGGGCATCTTAAATTGGAGAGCAGATGTTCTGATCTGACTACTAATAATGTTGTACTCCCCACAAAATGAAGAGTAATAGTATATATTAAAGTATTTACAGCGTCACTTTCGCTATGTGAAATAGCTTGATTTCGTTCATTTTTAACTATCTAATTTTTTGTTGCAGTTAATATTTGATTTTTGGTGGTTTCATTCATGTTAAAGTCCGACCAGCCACGAAGCCATCCAGTGAAGCCACAAACTATGGCTTTGGCTACTTCTTGATCGTGGGTTCTTGCTATTTTACAGGGTGAAGCATACATTGTCATATGTTTCATGGTATATAATATTTGATCTTAAACCTATTTCTATCTATTTCAAGAGCACGTTTGAATAAGACTGCCTTCTTTTTTTTTCTTCTTTCTCCTGAGGGGTTCCGATAAGATTTTCAATTCTCGTTGTTTGTTTTCCTAAAGTTTTCAAACATAAATTGGTGTAATTATTTTGCTCAATCATTTGGGGTATCAGTTCTATCTTGGGCATCTGTTCTTCTGGTATTTTGTAAGGTGTGCCCCTAGTTTCTGAAGTTAATCTATATTTTGAATCCTTTTCTTTCTGAGATCCTTTGATTATAATACTTTTTTCAGGTGGATGTATGCCATACTTCCTCCTTCTATTAGATAAAATGTTTGATATTCTTTTTTCTACTACATTTATTTTAAAATCTGCGATAGGGATTCCCTTTTCATTAAGAACTGAGATTAAACAGTTAAAGAAGCTTACAGTTCTTTTTTCTTTTTTCAAGAATTTATTGTATTTTTTGTGGAACATATCAATTAATTGTTTTCATAATTTATTTAAATACCAATTTCTTATTTCAGCGTTATTATCGGCTAAATAGTCATTTTTTAAAAATTCTAAGTCTGCCTTTTCTTCTTGCTGTAGGGTTGCTACTTGAAAGTCTACATCAGCAAAAGCTTGGTCACCATTTTGTGGATTAGTATCTATGGTCTTATATTGGGGTATATGGATATTATTTCTAGTTCTTGTTAATCCTTGAATTGCAGGGGTAGAACTCCTAGTTGATTCTTGAATTTTTCTTTGAGATTTTATTACCGAATCATCTCTAACATGTAATTTAGTTTTTCTATTATTACTAAATTGAATTTCTATATCACCGTTTGGGTGTTCAACTATTTGGTCTGGCTATTTATTTTGAGTCTTATTATAATGTTGTTTTTCAGTATAAACAGTCCAAGTTTAAGGTAATACTATTTGAGACCAGTCAATAGATTTAGGTATAATTGTATTAGAGTTTTCAACATTGGTTTGAAAAAATATTGTTTGTCCTTTCGTATGTTGTTGTACTACATTTGGACATAACGTAGTCATTCCTTTATAACAAATTCTATATACAAGTGTTATATTCTGAAATCTTGGGTTCATATCAAACCCTTGGGTCTTAGGATTTAATATTAATACTTTGAGTATATTAGGATCACTGAGTTATACTGCATAATTTGGAAAGCAATTAAAATATACTGGACCACTACATAAACTAGACTCTACTATTCCTAATAATGAATCTGAAAATTTATTATATCTATTATCTCTTAAACATAAAAGTATACAGTTATTTAGTCCTAGTCTAGTGAGTGGTTTTATAGCTACTTAAATTTATCATATATGTAAGTTTTTATAATATTTTTTTTTATAATAATGTATTATCTTATTAGATAGGAGTTGAAAGGCTTCTTGCTCACTTGTGACAGATAAACTTTGTTCTACGGTCTTTATAGCATGTCCTATTTTTAAGTTGAACATTTCCCTTTTATAGATATCAGATATGGGTACTTTAGGGATGTTCCAATTCTTGATTTGTTTTTCAATATTTTCTATTAAAATTTCCTCTTTATTTTTTATTCTAAGAGTGCTATTAGATGAAGGTAAAGCTTTGTTAGATAGATTCCTAATGAAATTTTCCATTAGAAGTTATGGATGAGTACCTTTAGTCAACCTCTTACGACCTCAGCGGCTCTTCCTGGCCTTAACGGTCTTTCTAGACTGGGCGGCAACAGTCTCAACGCTCAGACTAACTTTCTTAATGGAGAAATGTAATTAGCTTTCTAGCCTCTAAGGTGTTATCTTTTACTAATAACAATTTCATGAATAAAGTTTATTGGCTCTGATACCACTACTAACAAGATCTAAAACAAAAACTTTATTCTAACATTCAAACAAGCATTTTAACATAACCTAAGTAAACTAACATAGCACTGACTCTTCAAGAAGAAGAACCAACCGGATTAACACCGGGAATAGATAATACAATCGATACTATGGAAATAGCCTTTAAAGAGGCTAATCAGAATCTTAATAATATAAAATATGGGTCTAAATGGAGGCCTGTTGCCCAAGCAAGAATGTATCGTACTAGACCAACTCCTGTCGATTTACAATTTGAAGAAGACCTCATATCACATAATGTATCATATTCTTGTCGAAGTATAGTTAACTGGAATATAGACAGAATGTCAGAACATCAAATATTAGATACCATGAAACATATGACAATGTGTGCTTCAGCCTGTAAAATAGCAGGAACCCACGATCAAGAAGTAGCCAAAGCCGTAGTTTGTGGCTGCACTGAATGGCTTCGTGGTTGGTGGGACTTTCACATGAATGAAACCACCAAAAATCAAATATTAACTGCAACAAAAACATTGGATAGTTAAAAATGAACAAAATCACGATATTCCATACAGCGAAAGTGACGCTGTAAATACTTTAATACATTGGATTTTGCAGGATAATGGGCCCAGCCATCTTTTCGGGTCAATCATTGGGCTATTGAGAAAAGTCTCCTCCATACTGGCTCATCCCTGCATGTTCTTCTTCCATGCAGTAGCTTTTGTCTTCTTCTTTTTGTGAAGATGATTGTGAAGCTTCTTCTTCAAAGATCTGTAAGAGTTGTTTTTCCAACTCTTCTTTTGTGGCTTGTGGATTTCTTCTTTTCATTTTTCGGATGTAGTCTGATAAACTATTTAGGTGGATCCAATTGCTTCTGGTATTTTCTTTATTTTTATTTTGTCTGGTTGCATATTCTTAGTATCAAATATATCCCACCATTTGATAGATATTTTCTTTCCAATTTTTGGAATGCATTCATGATTATCAGTATTAGTTGAAGATATTGCATATTGCCACTTCAAGATCTAGGGGATTTGGTAAATGGCCTTAAAATATAGGTGATAATCAACAGTGAGATCTTTCACATTTTGTTCTACAAACTTTGCTTGGGATATCTGAAGGTTCTCAGGTGGTATCTGTGATCCTGATCCCCATGTAAGGAACCAGCTTATGAACCAGTTGGGAAAAGGTCGAATTATGGGCATTTTAAATTGCACAAACCAAGTATGAGAGTTGTAAATATTTTGGAGGCTTAGGACTTTGTGTCAGGCGTTTATGTATTCAGAATATCTATAATATTTATTTGGGTATTCCTGTGCCTGTAATTTCTTTGCTCTTGTAGGGTCTGATCCCCATATACTGTAAGGTAGTATTTGTCTGATTTGCAATTTTGAATATGATATCATATTGGAATTCCTTTGTTGATAATGAATTATCGAAATTGATCCTATCTCGAGTAAGACAGCTTCGTACCATTCTCTTGTTTTAGAACCATTTGAAGGGCTTAGATTATTGTGGAGGTCAATTTTTGCAACTTGGTTAGGATCTTCCATAGCATGTTTATCTTCTATAATAGAATTTATGAAAAAGGCTGTTTCTTCATACTGGGATTTTCCGGTAGAAGATACTTTTCTTGGAATAGGTGATTGTAGAAAACCTGGTGGTTGGGTTTGAAAAGAGGTTTGATGGCTGGAGTATTGTGGGTAGTCTATATTAGGACTACTGGGTG
Organism: Amborella trichopoda; assembly: GCF_000471905.2. The sequence goes on from NW_006499159.1 coordinate 1,368,504, forward strand.
AATAAGGTGGAAGGCTTATTATAGTAATTGTAATAGTAATAGTAATAGTAATAGTAATAGTAATAGTAATAGTAATAGTAATAGTAATAGTAATAGTAATAGTAATAGTAATAGTAATAGTAATAGTAATAGTAATAGTAATAGTAATAGTAATAGTAATAGTAATAGTAGTATTAATAGTAATAATAAAGTAATAAGAGTAATAACAGTAATAATAATAATAATAATAATAATAATAATAATAATAATAATAATAATAATAATAATAATAATAATAATAATAATAATAATAATAATAACAACAATAATAATAATCATAATATGTTTATTATTACTATTAATATTATTAACAATATTAACAATAATAACAATATTAACAATAATAATAGGCGAGTTTCTTCTTCCTTCGAAGTGAATCCCATTTTATTTTTCAATATGTTTTGTTTGGGAAATAGTTTATATCATATGACAATATTATACTATAAAAATGTGGTGCATCTCAAAAATCCATCGGGAAAAGGATAGAGATGGAGGGATAAAAAAAAAACTCCAGTCGCAAAAGTAGTGCATCTTCTAACACATTAACAGGATGACTCGAATTTAACATTTTCAAGAGTTTATAGATATATGCTCGATCTGCACTATTTTTTGGAACTTTGAATTTCATAATTCAGAGTCATAGCTATTTTTAAGGCTATGGTAATAGTTTCCGATATCAAAAGCACATTTTATTGTAGGACTTGGATGTGCGCCTTATTTTTAATTATTTAAGGTGGCACTGTTGGGTGAGTGTGGCAATTAAAGGCCTTATGAGTGATTGTAATAAACATTTTGATATAATGGAGTATGAACTCAGTGGGAATGTGATCCTTCGTGGACTGTACTAAGTAAATAACATTTGCTGATATCGAACTGAGCTTTACGAACTAGGCCAGGCGGTTGGAAAAAACTATGCTATCTGGGCAGAGAAAATTATCTGATAAGGGTGTTAATAGGTCATTCTTTGATAAAGCAAGAATATCCCCCGATGAGTGAGCCGAGGGACTATGTGTCCTTTTTGTGATGATGGCCTTCAACGACAGGGGGCAAAGCCTCATCCGCGTGCCATTACATGACATGCATATGTGAAAGTTATTTCGAGAAAGTGAACCATCTTTCAAGGTGAAGCTTACGCATGTGCAAGAGATACTCTTATGCGTCATATGAGGTGTGTTCGCATCAGGTCTGGGTGACCTTGGTACCTCTCTAGGGAAAATCCTGAAATCCCCAAACTGAGATTACAACCCTTTGCTAATTGGCCAGAATTTGATGACCCACTAATGCGCCCCTACATGGATTGTGGGTCATGGGCAACACTGGGTCAGTTTGATAAAGCAAGTGTGGAATGTAGTCCACAATTGCAGGTGGAGTGCCCCAGTATTTATTTATTTAATTCTTAGACCATATGGATCATTTTCTCACCTAATGAATTTAATTATTATTTTTTATTGATATATGATTTTTAAAATTGTTATTTCAATTTTTCTAGATCTCTGGATGTTTTATTTAACAAATATGAATTTATAAAAACAAAGATACTGATTTTATAATGATTTAATTATTTAAATAGAGTTTTATGAATTTATAAAAATCATATAATATTTTAATTAATTTCATTATTGCTTAGGAGGCCCAATAAGCTATATGAGCCGACCATTGCATTGTGGGTGGGGCCTATGAGTGCCACCTAGGGTGGCACGCCCCACTTCAAGGAGTTATCCAATTTTGTTGGATCAAGCTTTGGTTTGAAGACAAAGGTTTGTGATGTTTTAGAAAACCTTTGCCTTGAGGAAGCTTTGAATAGATTTTGGAAAAGCATGAGGAGGCTTGTACATATTTTTAGTAAGCACAATATTATGATTGAATTGATTTATTTAATTTGTATTGATGGGAAAATGGGTTATGTATGTGGCTAAATGTTCTAGCACCTTCCATATGATGTTGATGGCCCATCTATGGAATCAAGGGATCAAACCTCTCACTCTACACGCCACCTAAAATCAATAGTGCTCATTCAATCTCAAAAGAATTGGCAAGCTATGGAAAACCCTAAACAACCTTAATCCTATTTTTACACTATAAAAAGAGTCCCTCATGCCCATAAATCTCTATACAAAAAGTTTCTCTTCTCTATCTAATATTTTTATCTCTCTCTAGAATGCCAAAATAGAGGGCACGCCCCACTTAAAAAAGAAAGCTCTCTCTCTCATGAAAATTTAGGGGCACACCCCGCTTAGATAGAACTCTCTCTCTCTCTCTCTATCTCTCTCTCTTATCTTGATTTGTGATGATTTTAGGGTTGGGTAGTAGTAAGTACATGCTATCTCTCTTAAACTACGTTTTATGGGTTATACCTAAGTTTGACATTTGTGATCAAGAGGAGTTCAAAAGTTTTAGTGGAGAGTTTGACCTAACACTTGCTTCCCGATTGAGATTGTAGGTTCAGTGTTGCTCCCACGCCATTAGATGGTGGTGGCTTGGTGTGAGGTGTAATAACCCCAATTAATGTAATCTTCAACACTCTCTTTTTATTTCATCATATTTAATTATATTGTCTTTATATTCCCAAACATAAGAATTGTGGTTATTATTATTTTTTAAAGAAAATTGGTTTAGTAGCATCAAGGTTTTAAGATATTATATTTGCTAGTTTTATTTTCTTTGAAGCAAGAGTTTATTGTAATAAGACTACTTGTATCACAAAAGAAAAAAAAAATGGGTGAGAAAGAAGAAAAATAAAAACATATATACCCTGGAAAGATTACATTAGTCTTTGTTTCATTGTTATCAGAGATACAGTTACTTGTTGTCATTATGAGTCTTTTCTCTTTATTGAGTCTAGATGTAGCTTGGAAATAAGAAATATGGCTGCCCGTACCTTCATCTCGAAGATCCTAAAAACCGAAAGATTTGATAGGACCAATTATGCCTCTTGAAAAGGAAAGATTGGGTATGTCCTTCATGAGGAACACTTGCATGAGATGCTCTATGAGCATCATCCCCATCATCCAGGTATTGACCCATCTCAAGCAATCAAATATGAATATGCTACTTGAAAATGCAAACACTTGAGATGTAAACACATCCTTTGTTGTGCTATGACCGACTCGTATGTTTCTGAGTATGAGTCAATTTTTACTGCAAGTAAAATCTATGATAGGCTTGAGATGGAGTATGTGGATCATTATCTCATGAAACAAGCCATGTCTAAGAAGAAGTACAATAAGTTAAAGATGGCTGAGAGAATGAGATTCTCGAATCATGTGCATACCTTTCGTACACTAGTCCGAGAAATGGAAGATTTCAGCATGAAACCTATTGAACCCATGCAAGTGATTCATCTCATGACTTCACTTCCTAACTCATGGGAAATGTTCGTGTCTTCTCTCTCTGCTCGACGAAAGCCCCCAAAGTTGGAGGAGCTCATCACGGTCATCAAAGGAGAAGGAGAAAAAGGAAACTCAAAGCATGCACTGACATCGACACTAACTCAAAGGGAGGTCGTACAAATGGTAAAATCTTAACCCTCTTTCAAACCAAAGAAAGAAAGGGAAGAAACAATTTTAGAAAAAGAGGGGATGACAAGAAGAGAGATTTGGAAATAAAGGAGCAAAGAGAGAGACAGTGACTTGCATTATTTAGAAGAAGGTGGGCCACATAGCTAAGTATTGTCAGACCAACAAATTTGGTGGGACGATCAACAATGTTGTGTGGTTTTTGAGACATTGCTAGCCGACCCCAAGGGAACTTCTTAGTGTCTTGACTTGGGAGCTACAACTCATGTCACGGACACTTAATATGGCTTCCACTCTTTTACTCGCATGGGGCAAGGTGAGCAACACACCTATATGCGAGGGAACCAAAAGACCGAAGTACTTGAAGTTGGGGATTTTGAGCTTAAATTGAAGAGTGGGAGCATCTTGATCCTAAAGCAAGCACTTTATACTCCCGATATGATGAAGTGGTCGGTTTCGGTTCCCAATATGGCTCAAGTGGGTTTGGTGACCACTTTCGTTTGAGAGAAGGTGGTAATTAAGAAGGGTGATAATGTTGTTATGACTGGACGTCTTGTGGATGGTTTATTTATATTGAAATGAAAGATAGGATTGCTTATGCCTTATCCCCTATTGTATTCTTCAAAATTATAAGGGAGATTTATCAAAAGTGTGTGAGTCTTATATGTAAGGAAAACTAACAAGAAAAAATACCACCGGAGCAAAAAGAGGTACTAACATTTTAGAAATTATTCATAGTGACATATGTGGTCCTATGGTGGCTACTAAACGCTGCAAAAGATATTTCATCATCTTTATAGATGATTACTCGCGATATGGCCATATGTATTTTAATACACACAAAGTCTGAAGCCTTAGAAAAGTTTAAGGAATATAAAGCCGAGTTAGAACACCCAACTAACTTGAAAATCAAAGTCATTTGGACCGATAGAGGGGGAATATTCATTCAAACTTTACAAAGACCTTTGTGTCGAAAATGAAATCATCCATCAATACATCATGCCTTATACTCCTGAGCAAAACGGTGCAGCCGAGAAATGGAATAGGACCTCGGTTGAAAAGGTAAGAAGTATAATGAGGCATACTATGCGCTCCCTAGACTTCTGAGGAGAAGCCGTGTTGACAACATATTATATCCTTCATCGGACTCCTACAAAAGCTGCCCCACTTATTCCTCACGAAATATTCACCGGTTATGCTAACTCCCCCAAACATCTAAAAGTTTGGGGTTGCTTAGCCCATGTTCTAATCTCGTACTGAAATAGAATCAAACTTCAACCCAAAACTGTTAAAACCATTTTCATTGGCTACCGAGACCATGGTAAGGGGTATCGATTCTACAACCTTGAAATCGAGGCAGTTATTGAAAGCTACTATGCTTACTTGGAAGAATTCATTGAAGCAAGATTGAGTCACAAACAAGCCAACCTCTTTGAGGAGGCAAGAAACAAGGATGTACTTCGAGAACTCAAACCTGAAACTTCAAATACACTTGAGCTTGAACCCGAACCCACAAATCAAAATGAACCTGAACTCGAACCAAGACAAAGCAGTCGAATGTGTAGACCACCTCAATACCTTGACCACTTTATCTACCTGGGGGAACACTTTGATAGGCTTGGGGATGATCCATATTGTGAACCTAAAAATTATCATGAAGCATCGACTTATCCCAAAAAGGACTATTAGGTAGAAGCCATGAAAGACGAATATGCTTCCATAAACCAAAACCATATTTGAGAAATTGGTATATCATATAACATGGAAACTATTGTGGGTGCATGTTCGGAGTATGAGAGATACCCGAGGTTTTGCGGCCTTCTAATTCTATGGAAACATGAATCACTGAATCAAAATTGGCCAAAGTTTATATTTTTGAATTTTTATTATTTCTAATTATATTCATATAACAATGTCATCAACCTTCATATCACATCCTTAGATTTTTAAAATACTGTGTGCGTTTGGTTCCCAAGATTTTAAATTGAGATTTTATGTATTATTGTGCTTTAATGACTAGACATACATTTCTCCATATATAGCACTTAAGAATCACACTTCACCGGAAAAAGCCATGCAAAGCATTGCTAACTTAATTTAGGCATATCGATATTATCTAGGTGACATGAGCAACCGTGATACTTGGGGAAACTTTGATCATCCGAAGTAAAGCGGCGTAAATCGTGATTTTTAGGTGATCACAAGAAAGTATTCCTGATGATATTTTTCATCAATTTTTTCCTTTGAGGCAACATTATATCTCATTGTAAATTTCTCCATTGATAGTGGAATACTTACAGGCTTGCCCGTGGACATATGTTTTCCATCTCTAATTTATTTTCTTAAATTGTTGCACACGATCCTTGAGCTTATTATTGGATTATTGAATTTATATATTCGGTATTGAGTGTGTAATATTTGGTGATCGATTAAATTGAGGTTTCGAGCATTAGAATCTCCAACAAACCTTAAGTCCCTCGTGTGATTTAGACAGATCCGAATAAGTAATATATAGATTTATTTATTTAGAAAATTTTTTGAGTTATTTTAGGTGTTCTTTTTTTATTGGGACTACGATATTTGTCATATCAATGTCGCTTGGACGATTGGCCTTCTGATTCATGGACTTTGTTGTGATCAAGGATGCACAAGTTCTATTCACACCAGTGGATGACCTTTTGATTTCATCAGCTGTCCTTAAAAGTCTGTTAGCTCTTAAGGATAGCTTCTTTGCCTTCACTTGCTTTTATCCATCGGTTCAACCCGCTCCATTATAGATGAACTTGTATTACTTCCATGGATCGTGCTCGTTCTCTAATGAACTTGTTTGCTTTTGTGCATTTATGCTGGATTGATTACTTTATTTTCTGCAGGAAAATTTATGAAGCTTCTTGAGCGGATCAGCAATTCTTAATTTATTTAGGTAAGGGTTCAACTCATACGCAAGCAACCCATGTCGAGTGTACAACTTAAGGTAAGTATTTTAGAAAAATTCAAAAAAATGGTAAAAACAAAGTATAACCTTATCTAGATAGCAATTTGGGTATTGGAAATCTCTATGACGACTCTGAAATCACTATCCAACACTAACCATAAAATTTGAAGCTCAAAAAATAGCACAAATCTTGTGTGTTCATGAATACTTCTCTTTAGTGACAAATGGACAATATGGATAATGGGTAACAATATATGCTATCTTTAGGGCTTAAAATCCCAATATTTTTTGTTCGCAACCATAATGGTCAAGGCCGAGATAACCAACTTGAAAGTTTTCCAATACCAAAACTGCAATTTTTGGTGAATTTTAAGGTAAGGATTTATTTATTTTGATAGGGCTGCAGCCTTATCAAAACATTTTCCTTTTTTTAAAGCCATAACAAATATCTAGAGCATCATTATGAGCACAATCATTCTACAAAACACTTTTCTTCTAAGCCACTCATCTCTACTGTGTTATGGTATAAGAATCTAATCAACGGTTGCAAAACTAGGACGGGGCCTATAGCATGGATAATGAATCGTTTTACTGGATCTCACTTTCTTTCCCTCGCAATTCATCCAAAAATTGAATGACTACACCACTCACGACCATAGATTTCAATAGTCACATTGAGAAAATCCATTTATCAAAAAAAGCAATAGGAAAAAAGTGAAAGTTCCTAATGATTTGCATAATTGAATGATGAATAATATGGTGGCTAACAGGGATATGTGCACACACAAAATGATTTACGCAGAAGGGGGCGCATGATAAAACATTGCAATTGCCCATGGGGGCCTTGCTTGTGCACAACTTGTGCCATTTCCCCACCATAGAGAGATGGAAATTATTATAACCAAATGACTTACTATTTTTTTTTATTTTTTTATTTTTTTTTGACAAAGATTATAAAATTTTATTGCTAAAGTTTGTTACAAGAGATCAACATCATCTGCACATAAGATAAACACACGACTTACTCCTCTTTTAGCAAGATCATCGGCAAAGGAGTTGTCCTCCCGATAGACATGATGGAAGGATATCATCAAACCATCAATCACATCCGTAATCTGGCACCATATAGAGTGGAACTCCCAAGGAATGCACCATGAGTCTCCCTCCAACACACAGTGCGTGCCCAGATTTTTAGAGATAAAAAATCAAAGTTTTAGAGATACACTTATCTTTCTTCATGAGTATTCTTATTTCTACACTTCTTGTAATGATACGTTTTCTTTATCTTTCTTCATGAGTATTCTTATTTCTACACTTCTTGTAATGATACGTTTTCTTTCTTGGATCCTTCCGGGAAACCTTTTCTCCTTTTCTACTTCTAGCAACCCTTTGGCATGCTTCTTCTCTACAATACCATCTTTTGCTTTTGCCCACAGCACACAATGTAGCTCAAAGATAACCATGATGGCTGCTGCAAAACACCAACACTATCAAGATTGATTAGAGATTTGAAAAATGAACGTGTTTGTGACATTGTTTGTGGCATCTATGTGGTTGTTATAATGTAATTATAGAATTTGCACCAACCTTCCAACTCTGATATCTATGTGAAGGAGTATGGCCTCGAGCACAGCCACCGCAACAGAGCACACGGGGTTGAATGACGATGTAAAGACGGGTCCCTTCGTGCTAATGCACCAGCTTTGAACAAACAAGCTATTGCTGAACCCAGCAGACCCTGCACAGGAATTATTCTTATTGTTTTTCACTGTCAGTTTACAGTACTTCATTACTGGTATTAATGGAAATTGGAAAAACAAATGTTTTTTGTGATTTCAAGGACTATTTTTAATTCCTATTTTAGGGGATTTCATGTCCATTCAAACTATCAAATCCTCTTCATCTCACTCTAAGATTCAATGGGTAATACAAGGATTGTAAACTATAAGAATGTTGATTGTATACAATAATTAAATGGTCAAATTATCTTACAAAAACATTAATGGCATCAAATTATCCTATTTAACATTAGGGCTATTGCTTTTTATGCATCATTTCACTCATCAAATTATCCTATTTAACAACTGCAATGCTAGCCAAGGACCCCGATTGAATATGGGCTAACCTAACGGTCATGACATCATTTTATATTTGAATTTTTCATTTATTTTTCTACAAACCCAAATCACTTGAAATTGTAGGCGTTCATTCCACTCATCAAGGCGCACCTAATAAAAATATTAAAAAAATAATTCGTAAAATATAAATCAACCAAAATACCCCTGAAAAGTTTTGCTGGTATTTTGATCAATTTATTTCTATCAGATTATTATTATAATTATTTATTAGATTCTCCTATTTTAAAAGAATAGACCCTCAAAATTTTAAATAATTTAGATTTGTAAAAATTAAAATAAAAATTCAAGTACGAAATACAATTGTAACAATTGGATCGGACTCAGATTCAATATGGGCCGTTGGCTAACACTGCAGTTATTAGCTAGTGGGCTATATATATATATATATATATATATATATATAT
>NW_006499159.1:1380577-1405832 GCF_000471905.2 Amborella trichopoda
AGATCTCTCAATCTACACTATTTTTGAAGCTTTAAACTATAAATAAAGATAAAAATAAACTTCAAGGCTATCAAAAAGATTTCCAGTATTGAAGCCATATTTCTCGACACTATTTGAAGGTAGGCTCTAAATTGATTGTTTAGAGCCTAGGCTCTATACGCACCGCACTCATATATAAATGAGACCACTTTCTTTTGATACAAGGTGGTCACTATTCCTTGAAATTTGATAGCTTGGATGTGTTACAAAGTTCGAGAAAATTTCTTTCGAAGTTTGAGATTGGTCAATGGAAGAATTGTACCCACCCAATTTCATATCCAATAGTCAAGATTAATATGATCACATTGTATCAAAAGAAAATGGTCTCATTCTATACTTTCCCATATATATATATGGATTTTCTAGATTTAACAACCCTCCAAAAACCATGGGTTCAAGTTAGATGGACTTGTGAAGTACCATTTTACATTAACTACCTTCACATTATTTGATGACCAAGGCCTTTATACAAGGGCATTTTAGACTTATCGCTAAAAACCTCAAAAAACAACCTTCCAAAAAATGAGAGAGTTTTGAAATTTGACCCACCGACTCTATCCTCTCTCTGGCACGCCTCTACTCTCTCTCCCCCCCCTTGCCTTCCCCATTCTCTCTCCCTCCAACTCTCATACCTTGACCTCCCTCATACTCTCTCTCCCTCCTAAGAAACACAAAAAGAAACACACTAAACTATCCCATACTTTCTCTCGTGTTACTAGTCTCTCACGCCTTGCCCTCCCTCTCTCTCAAGACCTCTATTAGGGATGTAATGGTAATGATAGAAGATACCTTTTATTTTTTTGTAGAAGATTGAATGGAGGATTGCCTCTTTGAGAACCCATTATTTCGTTCAAGTTCAAATCTACTCTCAAAATTTGGATTTTCAATATGGAGGTCTCTTGCAGTTGCTGGTTGACTTATTTTTCACACAATAAGGAGGTGCGAGTGGAAGATCTGATGCTAAAATAAGAAATGGTCATAATAGGTAATGAAGCCCCCGGTTATTATATGAACATTTTGGATCTTTTCAAAAAGCAAATTTTGTTTTTGGGCTACTATTTCTCTTGCAATAGAACCCTATAGAACCACTGACTTTTTTATTAGAAACACATTTTGATGCATTGTACCCACTTCAATTATTGACTTGAGTGTAAAACTTGTTGAGAAACAATACATCTGCAAAGTGTTCAATAAAATTCTTAATAGAACACTAATGGAAAAGTCACTTCTATTAAAAAAAAAAATTTAATTAAAAAAAAAATTTATCTTGTTTAATGGTAATAATAGAGCAGCTCTGTTTTGGCCCATTTATGCTTCTTACAATGCTCAGTAGCATAGTAATAATAGAGCAGCTCTGTTTTGGCCCATTTATGCTTCTTACAATGCTCAGTAGCATAGTAATAATAGAGCAGCTCTGTTTTGGTCCATTTATTTATGACGAATTACCAAGGATTAACATAGTAATAATAGAGCAATTCTATTTTGACCCATTTATGCTTCTTACAATCCTCAGAAATTTTGTGGCCTTGCAGTGTATTTTTTCTTGTTCTCAAAATCCCTCCTATGTGCCGTTGTTACACCCTCAAACATGGATTTTTAGTTTTTTCGAAAGGAAAGAAATTGGACATGCATGTCAATGTCATTCTAATGTGGTTTTTGGATGAGGGGCTGTCTAATTATTATTTTATATCTAATGTGGTATATATGAGTATATGATTAGTGACGTGTTATTTGCTTGTTATGGTTTCTAACTCTTTTGATATGTGGTTTGCTGATGTATGTATTGCATACGAGTTGCTGAATTAGCAAGCTAATAATCCCTCTCTCTATACCCTCTCTCTAGGGCATATTGTTCTTCTCAAATATGAATTCACAGACCTACTAAAACATGGACTTGATGACCGTTCTTTTTTTTTCACTTTAATCCTGGGGTTTTTTTGTAATTTACATTATTTATCTATTTATTGATTGATTTTTTGGGTCGGGTTCTCACTTCATTTTGAGTTTTCATGGAATTTGTGTTTGTTTAGGCGACTCCAATGCCAAAAACCCAAGCGCTTGATATAAAATGGAATTATTTGATTCTATATATAATTTTAAACCCCCCCCAAAAAAAATATATGAATTCAAATTAGAATCATTTAATTTAGTTTTTGATTGTTCAAATTAGACCTTCATATTTCAAAATTTGAATCAAACTAATGGCCCTAACATGGTTTTTAATGGTTGTTGCATCGTATTAATATACAATTGTATATATATATATAGGGCAATGGATCTAATACAACAGTTGTATCATAATATAATGCAGCCACACTTCTAGAAAACCAAATTTGTGTTCTATGTATGACACAAAATTTTGCACACACACTCTCTTCATCTCAATAATCAATTCAAAAAAAAAATTCAATTTGAACCCTAGATATGGTCAAAATGAGTCCCCTCCAACGTTGAATCTAGACCATTCATTTGGTTAATTTCTAGATCATTGCCTTTACACACCCAAAATCATTTTTTTTTTAATGTTGTTCATCTAATGCTAATAAAGGCAGAAAAAAATTGGAAAATAAAAATTCCTTATAAGTCCTAGATCTAAGTGTTGGAAGATATTTTTCGTTATCATGGGGCCCCCGCTCAATAAAGGCCCAACAAAACAGTGGAAATTTTGACAGTCTCATAATAGCCCTGGAACTGAACAAGATCTTCATGATGTCTCTCAAAAGTCTCCTGCTAAGTTTCGTCGTATTCCGACATGTCTAAGGCAGTGTAGACTGAGAAATAGATATGGCAAAATCGGCCTCTAACACCCTGAAACGGCTCCTATAACTAGAGCTACATTTTTGGCATCTCAAATTGCTATGGAACCATCACCATTGGATCTAGTACTGTTAAAAACCCCTAGGGGTCAAATTTCAGCTTGAATAGACACTCCAAAAAAACGTTATATGAAAAAGAGTGAAACAGAAGGAGTCGCACGTTATTTCCGTGTGGCCACCCTACAACTCCACACCATTGAAGGGACAGTCGCGAACAGCGACATTCAACACTCATATCTCACCTGTCTCAAGTTGGATGGTGCTCAAATTTGGTGAGCATGTTCGTCGCATCAAGATGAGTGATTCGATATGTGGCATGCCCCATGACGACACTCAAGCACGAAGAAAAGCTAGAGAGAAGTTGTTGATCCGTGAAGAAAGCACAGGAAATTCAGCAGCATCGAGAGTTGCTCGAGCTGCCGAATCTCGCCGCTCGCGAGATCGATCAATGCAAGACCAATTCCATCGCATGCGTAACGCCTCAGGCCATCTCTTACCCAAACCCCATACATGATGAACAGTCGGATTCTGCATACGAAGCCGACAAAGAGACTGCAAATTTTGTCACTGGAATTCCAAATTCCTGCCAAAATTCCAAAGTTGCAAAATCTTCGTTTGGGCACGGAATCAAGCTGCGTTTGTTGCCCCACGATCGTAATGGCATGCTCAGTGAATGAGCACACTATTGATCTGAAATTTCAAGATCCATTCAAATTTCAGGTCACCTGATCGCGTACTAAAAACACGATCCATGGCTCGAAGTTGGTATCAAACCGATCACCATGCCGAGCCCTAAAAGGAAATAATCATCTTTCGATCAACTGGGCATCAGAATGACCCCAGATCATCCATGAAAAATCATGCATATTCTAAGGCAACACAGGGACTACTCTGGCATTTTAACAAATTGTTAGGAAGGGGCAAATATGTCATTTTACACCCTATTTTCTAATTTCTTTTTAAATCATTTTAATCTTAATTTTCAGCAATTATGGTTACTTTTGATCATCCACCCATGTTTGGGGCAAATTCTATATATATGTACCATCATTGTATGCACAAGAAAAATGAACACAGACTCAATCCCTCACAAAAGTGAGTTTTTATTTAATACAGTTTCTCTTTCTTACCATTATTGGTTCACGTTTGGAGAGAGAGAGCAAGGTGAGTGAAAATTTTGATCGGTACCCCTACTCTTGAGGTAGATCTTTTCTCTCTTCCTTTTATTTCTTCTCTCTTCCTTTTATTTCTTCTCTTCCTTTTTTTTCTTCTCTCTTCTTCTTCTTCTTTCTCTTCCTCTCTTTCTTCTTCCTCTTCTCCGTTTGAGTTCCTCGTGGAGGCTTTGTGCAGTAGTGGCAGTGTTGTGCATGCTTCTCTCGTCGTCCGCAGGTCATGCATGGTGATGGCAGTGCCATGCGCAAGTCTTCTTCCCCTTCTGTTCGTGTGTCTCTCTCTCCCAGTGAGGCCTGCAGACAGCGCTGCTCATCGTTGTCCGCAGACGTAGCTTCGATATCTCAGTGAAGAGCTTAGACGGCGAAACTCTTTGCCACTCACAGAGATCTTCCCCTCTTGCATGCCAATCGCCGCCCACTAGAGGCCTCGGCTACACCTATCGTTGTCCGCGAGCTTCTTTCGCGAATTCAGTGCCCATCGTCGTCCGCGACCTTCCTTCGCGCGTTTGGTGCTCATCGTCGTTCTTCGTACATCCCACGCCTGTCGCCGTGTGCTTCATGAGAACTATCGTTGCAAACTTCGTAAATGGCTATCGTCGCCCACGCAGAGGCGCCTTACCCTCTTATGTTGCAATGACGATGTCTAGCACCGTTCATAATCATCTACTCACCGTCTAGTCGTGAGCAGTAGTGTCTAGCGTCGTTCCAGAGCCGTGATACTGCTACTCCATGATCATGGGTGGCAATGCCTAGCGCCGTCGTGACCTTATCCCCTCTGTCGTCTTGCTCGCTTTCTTTTTGCTCTCTTTCCTTCTTTTCACTCTTTTCTCTCCTCACTTGATTGAGGTGGACTTAAACTAGCACTGTCACATCGGCTTTGGTTTTAAGAAGTATTGTCGTCGTGCTGGTCCTGAGTACCATACACGTCCCTTCATCAAACTTTCTTCTTTTTGCAACTTTTGCTCGAAACTTCCACTTCATCACTCTAACCTCGCACATTCTTAGCCACGCAGATGTGTAATGCCCTAAGACAAGGGTAGGTCTCTTTGACCCACTTGTCTTACAAATTAACCATACTAGTATTATCTAGAAAAACAAGGAGATTACAGGTCAGGGAAGGCGATTCTGAATCAGCTAAAGCAGTTGGGGGGCTTTTCGACGACGTGATCTAAGAGGGTGCCCACGGGAACCAAACTGAGTAAGTCCCGAACCCACCTTAAATTCCTCTCTCATCAGTTGGTATACCTACCCCTTCTCTTGAGCAAGGTTCCGAAAGAGCAATATCAAATTCCGGGATCGCTAAAAACCTGAGATGCGTGTTGTCAGTTCACCTTGATCGGGGGGGCGAGATCGAGGCACCGAACCAGCTTGGCGACTTCACTGGGGACTTACTACCCGTTCGTCGATTCGCTCTTGTTTGACTAGTATCCTCTTTTACTTTCTGCATTACCCGTTTATCCGAGTCGGGGATTTTCTCATCCCCGCACTCGTGACTGTCCCAGGGAAGCGAATTGCGCAAGCTTCCTTCCCTACTCTGCTTCTGAGTCAGGACTCACGGTCTGGCTCTCAGGTTCTTGCATGGGTTAGAGCGAGAGGGGACTTAAAAGTCCCTGACTCCCCGCTTCCTTGCCCTGATGGACCCTTCACCAAGGCCGCTTGCATCGGTGGCACGTTTGCCACCGCACATGGCACACGCCCTGCTATCGGCATGTCTTGTCTGTCGTATTGCTGAGGCACGCCGGAAGGCTGCCCCCATCACTCTTGCGAGAGGCAAGCTAATTGTCGTAACTCCTGAGGTTTGCCACAAGGCAACCCCTTATAGTCTTTCACCTCTCCGAACCTCTAAACTTTGAGGATTAGCACACCAAGGTGGAGACCTTGCAGCCTCCACCTCTTGCACATATCTAAGGGATCGTGGTTCATCCACTCGAGCCACACCTCGGGGAAACCCCCACGTTGCCTTGAGCTTGCATCAAGGGCTAGGCCTTCTTGAGCCAAACCTTGCGTGGGCCATGCATTCACTTTCCACATCTCGGGGCAGCGCTAGCTCTATGCTACCTCGAGCACATGAGGGTCGCCCGCTTCTTCCTCCCTCCCAGCACACACGACTCCACTCTGTGAGAGATGAGCTTCCACCTCGTCCCTTACAAATACAAGCTCATGGGTCTGAACCTCCCAAGGTGGAACCAATTGACTGAGCCCGGGTTGACCCCCAAGTCACCCGGACGACTAACCCTAAAGATGCACACGCACTACCATTGCAGGTCCCTTCCCGACTCCAACTCAGGATGAGTCAGGAACCAGCTCCTTCCCCTATTGTTCTTCTGACACCAGGCAAGCACCTCGAGCCATGGTACTCAAAGGTCTTCCCTAAGAGTATCATCTTGAGCCAGTCTTAGGTCCGCCTGCACATGGCAAAGGAACTTGGGGCAACGTCCTGATGTCAGACAAAGGCCTCCAACCTCCAAGGAAGAAACCGAGGCTGCCTTCTGTCCTTGGACCCCACTCCCTGCTCCAACTCATAGACACGACCCTTGCATGTTCAAAGAAGGTAGAGCAGTCCAGGTCTCAGGCTCGATTCTTGAATGAATTCCACAGTTGTCTCAGGGTTAAACAGAAGAGAGGTCTTTAGATCCTGACCAAGGAAGCCTCCAAGGCAGTTGAGGTCCCCACCCTTGATGACCTCCTGCCTCGTAACCCCTTTTTCCATCTTCAAACTCCAGAACCTAAGCGAGTCTAAGAGTATTACTGGGTCGTCACTACCCAGAAGCCACGGTCCCAAGAAAGTCGAGAACCGGTCCTCACAAGATCGGCATACAAGGCCCAAGTCCAGTCGGGGCAAGCTGAGCCCCTACAGACTGACTTGCCACCCATGACTCGTCGACCCCGGCGGTCCATTCCTCCTCCTGGCTCTGACCACCTAGAGGAGACGGTCAGTGTCATGGTGATCAATGACCCGGACGAAGCCCAGGAGGACAGAATGACCAGGTTCGAGGTATTGATGCAATCCATTCTTGAAAAGATAGAACGCCTAAAAGCCTCTAGGCCCACTTCCTCTCACCATGAGACCGATTCCCCGATCGATGAGGATACAGTTCTTAGGCAAACTCCCCGACCAGTCTCCCAAGATAGTTCTGCCTCACGCGGGGTCTCCCAAATAGACATAGATGCTATGGTGGCCCATAGCCTCAAAAACAAAGTCCCAGGCATGCAAGAGGCACCGCTCTACCAGAAGCCATACCCTTCGTACATATACTAAGTACCCTTCCCTTCGAACTATCAAAAAGGAAGCTTCCCCTGTTCAATGGTACTACATCTCTACACCAGCATACTGCTCACTTCCAAGCTACCGGTCAAGAGACGGCAACTGACGGACGACTCCTCCTCTGTCAGTTCGTCGAGACTCTTGAAGGGCCAGCCTTACAAATGTAGGCTCGGTTGCCTCCCAACTCAGTACACACGTGGCAAGAGATGGAGCAATTGTTTTACCAACGCTTCTATAAAGTCCAAAGGAACGTGGAGACCATCGAACTCCTCACCTTGATACAAGACCCTAGTGAGCTGGCTGATAAGTTCATCGCCTGATGAAGAGAGTTAGCAACCTTCCACGCCACTCCCATGACTGAAAAGGAAGCGGTCCAGTCCTGCATACGAAACATGCTTCTTGAAATCGCCCTGCATGTCGAGGCATCCAATCCACCCTCCATATCAAAGCTCATCTCTAAGGCAGTTCGTATTGAGGGGTTTTTCAAGAACCATGGCGGCCCTCGTCAGCAACCCTCTGGCCCAAACTCTTGCTCCAACAGTAGGGGCAACCAAAAAGCAATGATCAGCGCGGCCATGACCGTGACTGATGCAAAGAGCACGGCCCCTCAAGGCATCTCAAACAGAAGGCAAGCAGTAGTCCTACAACAGCGTTCTGCCCCCTAAAAATACTAAGCGAAACGATATCTGGTCCTAGCACTAGAATAAGGTTTGCCCCTTCGACAAGGAGTGGACTCCTGCACTGCTTCGACTGCTTTAGAACATAACATGATCTAGCTACCGGAGGCCAATATTGCAGAGTCTACTGGGTCAGAGACGAATGAGAAGCATTGCACCTATCACAGGAGAATGGGCCACCCTGCTCACGATTGCTATAAGCTCAACGACACTAAGGAAGCCCTTATCAACAAGGATCAGATAAAGCTCGAAGAGTTGAAGAAAGAGTTCGGGGCTACTGAGGCTTTCCACATAATCACGATCCAAGAGGGTGACGAGGCACCCATTATCCTCCATGCATTTTTCTCCATAAATGACTCGTCACTCTCAAGCCGATAAGAAACGTAAGTTCTTGCCTCTGGGGACTGAGAACCTCTGGTTCGCATATCATCAAATATGAGGCTATGACATCAGCAAATGCACTGGCTTCCACGAGATCTTAGCAACGAAGATCTCCCAACGCAAGATCGGGGAACGCCGAGCGAGACCCTCTGCAGACCTCCTGGCGCAAGTGCTTGCCCCAAGCTGGGTGCTTCATGCACTTGGATCATGAAGAAGGCCTCGTGGGAGCGAAATTCTTGAGAATGACTCGGTTTTAGCTTGGGAGGACAAAGCGTCGGCGATTGTCGAGAATCCAACCACCTGGGCAAACATCTCTTTAAGGCGCTCTTGCTGTGCTGGGGTGAGGCTGGTGCCTCTGAACTCTCTGTTTAGAGTGTCGAAGTCTGGGCACCGTCGAGCTGTACTTGTGGAGAAAATAGAAGTGGAGGGATGAGAAGAAGAGTTAGAACATTCCGGGCAGCTTTTTACGTCGTCGCTAGAATTGGACGTTTGCAGGGGGTATTTTAGGTCTTGCCTCGGCTTTGACCGTTGTGGGGTGCTTTTAGCGTCATCACCCATATTGGAGGAATCTCGAGCTGCTGGTGGCTCAGGGATGTCTGCCTGATTGGACGAAAGGATAAGGCGAGCTGCCTCTGGGATGAAGTCTTGCAAAGTCAACAGTAGATCTTGCAAATTATATTTCCCTCCTCTAAGCAAATCAAAAAGTCTTCGCCTGGCATTATCATGAGATGCCCGATCTAGACCCTCAGATTATTGTCCATCGCCTCGTATTGATCCAACCATCAAACCCGCGAAGAAAAAATCAAGAAGGTTTAGACCTGACCTCGAGACGCAGATCGACGCTGAGGTGAACAAGCTTTGGTAAGCTGGATTCATACACGAAGTCAAATACCCAAGATGGCTGGCAAATGTTGTCCCAGCCAAGAAGAAAAATAGTCAAATCAAGGTCTGCATTTTCTTTCATGATTTAATCACCGCCTGCCCTAAGGATGACTTCCCCCTGTTGTTCACTGAGATGCTTATTGACTCCAAAAGGTGTTGTTTTCTACTCTGTGATGTCTTTTAGGTTAAAGAATGCCGGTGCCACATACCAGTGAGCCATGACAACCATCTTCGAGGACATCATCCACAAGGAGGTCGAATGCTATGTGGATGACTTGGTGATGAAGTCTAAAACAAAGGATACTTACATAAAAGACCTTAAAAAGGTCTTTGAACGGCTGCGGCGTCACCAACTCAAGATGAACCCTCTAAACTACGCATTCGGCGTACGCTCAAGAAAGCTCTTAGCGTTCATTGTGAGGTATTGTGGACTGGAGATCGAGTCAGTCAAAGTCAAGGCAATTCAAGACATGCAGCCTCCTACAACCCTCCATGAACTGCGGTCTCTCCAAGGATAGCTCTCCTACATTCGGAGGTTCATCTCAAACCTTTCAAGGCGATGCATACCCTTTTCACACCTCCTGAAGAAGGACACTCCTTTCATATGGGATGAAATGTGCCAAGCTGCGCTCGATGACATCAAGCAGTACTTGTTGAACCCACTGGTACTCTCCACTCCAATGTTAGGAAGGCCTCTTATCCTTTAAGTGACTGCCCTTAATGAGTCATTCAGGGCACTCTTGGAGCAGGACAATGATGGAGGGAAAGACACAGCGCTCTATTATCATAACCACAGAATGCAAGGGGCCAAGAAGAACTACCCTCCCATCGAAAAGATGTGCCTAGCCTTGATCTTTGCGTTACAGAAGCTTGCTTGGTCACTAGGTCAAGTTAATCTCCAAGGCAGACCCAGTCAACTTCTTTATGAACCGGCCATGCTTGTCAGAACGTTTGGCCAAGTGAGCATTATTGCTGATGGAGTTCGACATCACGTATGTACCACAGAAGGCAATCAAATGTCAAGCTCTAGCAGACTTCCTCGTGGCTCACCCAATTCCGTTGGAATCTCCCTTATCAAGTGATCTCCCCGATGAAGAAGTTTTATGTACGGCGCTAACTCGACCATGGGAGATGTACTTTGACGGAGCATTCCATCCTAATAGAGGGGGTGCCAGAGTTCTGTTCTTGATTCCCAATGGTGGACTAATTCCTTTATCCTTCTCACTTGTCGAGGCGCTTTTTCATAATGAAGCTTAATATCAAGCCCTCATAATCTGACTAGAGATCACCCAGGAGCTAGATCTGGAACAATTAAACATCCTCGACGACTCTGAGCTGGTCATTTGGTAGCTTAAGGGGATTTATGATGTAAGGAAGGATACTCTCAAGCCTTATCATGACACGGCCAAATCTTACATGCCCCTATTTTATGATTTTTCCCAGAATCATATCCCTAGAATGCTGAACTCGTAGGCTGATGCACTCTCAAAGCTCAACCATTCAATTGTCTTTGTCAAGGCCCACTCCAGTCTGGGTAACCGAATGGAGACACGTCGACTTGAGAGACGAAGTTGATGCAGATGATGAGAGGGAAGTCTTCCCTGAATGCCTGCCTTATCCATTCGGGGCACTCCTCACAGCTAAGGATGTCGTTGAGGCAAAGCAAGAAATGTCCCAAGGAAAAGAATCCAAGGTCAAGGAGCAAAAGCCCGAATTCTTCGACCTGATGTGTGCGGAGGTTGAGCAAGTAGAAGACTGGAGGGAGCCTATCATGGACTTCATAAAGCATGGAAGGCTACCTCAAGATCGGGCAGAACGCATTAGCATACAACGGATGTTTACCAAAGTACACCATTCTCGATGGGGATGTCCTCTTTCGTCGGTCATTTAATGGAATTCTCCTTAGATGCGTCAATACACAAGTGGCAAGCAAAGTGCTCAAAGAAGTGCACTCGGGTATCTGCGGGCTGCATCAGTCTGGCCCTAAGCTCTATGAACGCATACACAGACTCGGCTATTATTGGCCTTCAATGGTGGCTGACGCCCAAAACTATGCTAAGAGATGCTAAGTGTGCCAGATTCACTCAAGCCTCATTCATCAACCCCCGGAGCCTCTCCATCCTACGGTGACATCGTGGCCCTTTTCCCAATGGGGTATGGATATTGTGGGACCCATCGACCCTCCTTCTGCCTTGGGTCATACCTTCATTCTAGCAGTAACAGACTACTTTTCTAAGTGGGCTGAAGTGATCCCTCTCAAGCAAGTTCCAAGGACCATTGTTTGTGCGGCACCAAAACATCTACTGATTCGGGGTTCCGGGCTGAATAATCTCTGATAATGACCTCCGGTTCCAAAGCCATCATGTTGATCGCCTAGCTAACCAGTTCGGCTCCGAGTGGAAATACTCGACTATGTACTACCCTCGAGCCAACGATTTGGCTGAGGCAATCAACAAAACTCTGTGCGGGGTACTTCGAAAGTCAGTTTCGAAGTCAAAGAAAAATTGGCATGAGAAGTTGCCTAAAGCTTTGTGGGCTTATCGTACCACCACTCGGAATGCTACAAACTCCACTCCTTATTCCCTGGTCTATGGAAGTGAGGCGGTCTTACCCTTCGAGGTTCAAATACCCTCACTCTGTGTCGCTATACATCAAGGACTGACTGACGATGAGAGGATCAAGCTCCGCTACCAAGAGTTGGACTCCCTTGACGAAAAGAGACTAGAGGCCCAGTAGAACCTCCAGCTCAATCAAGGAAGAATGAAGAGAGCCTTTGACTAGTCTTTCAATGTTTGCTCATTAACTCGTGGGGATCTAGTCTCAGCAGTCAAGAGACTGATTGTCATGCATAGGCGCCACAAGGGCAATTCGAGCCCAAGTGGGAAGGTCCGTTCATAGTAAAAAAGGTCACACCAAATGGGGCCTATGTACTGGCAAACTCGGATGGAGAGGAGGCAATGCCCCTATCAACGGACGATACCTGAAGAAGTATTATCCTTGATGTATCCCTAAAATGTAGTGTGCGCAGTAAGAAAAGAATGAAATGAAAAAGAAGAACATTAAGCCAGTTCAGAAGAAGTTCATTTCTTTCATTACATTAAAAAGAGTTACAAGCTACAATCAAAAGCCCATTACTAGGGAAGTTACAAAGCTCTTGAATTTAAGGATAAGAGGACGGTTACAGGCTAGAAAGAAATGCTCTCCTCATTAAGACAAACAAACCCATCGAAGAAATGCTCTTCTCATGAAGAAGAAGCAAAACCACTTGGAGAAGTTAGCTTCAGTGCCACCAAAGAGGATGGTTACAGACCAAAAGAAGAAGCCAACCATTTTCGAGTCAGCTTCAATTTATCTGACGAGGCATGTCTAGCTACCAAGGAACCGAAGTACGCTGAAGGACCTGGCTCCCAACAGACCGCGACTGCACAGCCTTCACGTTTGCCATCACTCTTGACCCCCCGCGAGACATCGTCGTCCATGATCATCGCCGTGTGTGACTCAACACCATTCGCAACACGATGCCGCGTTCTACCATCACCACAGGCAAGCTAACGCCATGTGAGCTTATTGCCACGAGCCGCACTCTCTTGAAAGTGGCTATCGCAGACCATGGTCTAGGGACGCTCGAAGGCAGTGCTGCATGCAACTTAGTGACACACATGCCATCGTTGTACCTCGGTACCCACTGTCGCCAATTCCCAGGGGGCGTTAACCCTTGTGTTTCTTTGGTTTCCCCAACTATCTCCTCGTGGTGACTGTAAGCCTTCTCACAACCCTTCGCCTCCCTCGCAATCCTTCATGTTTCGCCGGAAATACTTCTCCAACCACCGAAAATCCTTGCCTGGCCCTGTTCTTTCTCCTTCCGATGTAGCCTCTCCCCGTTGAAAACACTTCTTTGTCCAATGGGAATCCCTATCTGACCTTGTTCTTTCCCCTTTCCTGACATACGAGAATATCGTGAAAACCGTTCGATATTCCCGAAAACTCCTTCTGACCTTGCGGATCTCCCTTCTTCATGTTTTCCCACTTCAGCAAGTTCACCACAAACTCACCGGAATTCCGCTGAGTTCCCTGTGAGTCCACTGCCCTTCCTCTCCTCCTCCAATAACCAGAGGACTGACAGAGCCCTCTGAACTCTCGGCAGCACTATCAGAGGAGCATCCAAATGCCAGCAGGGCACCTTTGCAAACCTGGCTAAGGCCCTGAGAAACCTTGTTCCTTGCTCGGAGAGCCTCGGCACTCTCCAAGGATGTTCGCAAGCGCCTCACGATGGCCCACAACCCACTGAAGCTCGTCAGAAAGAGCTCCCTCTCTACTGCAGATTTCGACAAAGAAGTTCTAGCCGAGAAATCTCTCCCTAGAAGCTTAGGCCCTCTCTCTCTCTCTAAGAAACCTCTTCAACTGTTTTACCCTTCGGTAAAACAGTAAAGAGGGGTTTTCCCCCCTTTTATACTCAGCTGTACCGCAAAATGACCTCAAAAAAAATGAAATGATGCTCTAATCCCAGTTCCTGACGACAATAAGACTAGGCCACGGTGGGTCAAGCCCGAGACCCGAAAGGGTTATCGTCGCTCGTTCACCCAAAGACTATCATTGCACGCTTCGTCAGGTGGCTATCGTTGTGCGCTACATCAAGACTATCGTCGCGTGCCTCATCAAAAATTCATCGCCACACGCCTCGTCAAGGGCTACTACAGCGCGCTTCACCAAGGGACCTAACTTCGTGCGCACATCATATAGGCCTAATGCCACATGCACCATCCAACACTTAGTGCCACGTGCATGCCATGGCACTCCTATTTGGACCATCGTCCTGGATCTTCAGGAAGTTCATTCCCAGCACCATATTCTCACTCCTCAGGGAGTCCAATCTTGGGTGATGGCTCTGTTCCCCATGGAGACGCATTCCCTCACCACACTATGATCTAGATGCATGACCATAAACTGCATGGTCCAAACTATATGGCCTTAAACTATAGCAGATGTCTAGTTGCAAGACCTTAAACTGCTAAGTCCTCGTCACACGACTCAAAACTGTACGACCAGGGTCTGAACTACATGACCTTAAACTGTAGCGAGGCCTAGCCGTATGACTTTAAAACTGCATAGTGATGGTCCGAGCTACAAGACACTAAAACTGTAACGTACTGCATGACAAATGGCCCACACGCATAACATTAAACTGAGAGATGGACCACCTCTTCGCTAGGGTGTATTTCATCAACATCTCAAGTGGAGTTAGATGTCTAAAAAAGGTCATACCTACCCCTTTAATCCTCAATGAGTTCGTTTCGCACTGACATCCTAGTGAGAGTCACACCCTATTACGACCCACTATCCCTAGGGAGTTAGGTCCATGCTAATCTTCTCAACCCCCAGCAGGATTACACTTGCACTCCAGACTATCATCCCCAGTGGAGTTACATGAAGCCCCATCATTATCCCCGTTGAGTCACACTGGCCCTCCTAATCCCCAGTGAAGATTCGCTTCCACTTACCACTCTTCGTAGGGCCACCATCCCCATGTAAAAAGCTCTTTGCTTGTGAATAGCTTTAACCATTTTATCCCAAGGGAGCCAGACTGCTATTCACAGACCTACCCTCATAGAGCTTCATCCACGTGGCGACCCACGTCATGGTCCATGCTGCATGACCTTAAACTGCACAGCCATGGTCCACACCTTAAACTATAACGGAGGTCTAGTTGCATGACCTTAAACTGTATGGTCCTAGTTGCATGACTTTAAACTGCATAACCATGGTCCATGTTGTATGACCTTAATCTACACAACCATGGTCCAAACTATATGGTCTTAAACTATAACGGATGTCTAGTTCTATGACCTTAAACTGCATGGTTCTAGTTGCACGATTTTAAACTGCATAGCCATGGTTCATACTGCATGACCTTAAACTGCACAGCCATAGTCCAAAGTATATGACATTAAATTGTAGCGGAAGTCTAGTTGCACGACCTTAAACCACATGGTCCTAGTTGCAGGACTTTAAACTGCATAACCATGGTCCATTGTTGCATGACCTTATACTGCATAGCCATAGTCCAAACTGTATGACCTTAAACTGTAGCGGAGGTCTTGTTGCACGACCTTAAACTGCATAGTCCTAGTTGCATTACTTTAAACTGCATAACCGAGGTCTAAGCTACATGACCTTAAACCATAGTGCACATCATGGCCACATGACGTTAAACTGCTTGGCCCAGGTCTAGGAGGCATGACCTTAAAGATGCCCCCATATATGCGCACACCCCCTTTTACATGCATCTTCACACACGTCCTCCCTAACCTACCCGTTCATGTGCACACACCACCTCCATTACCTCTCTAGTGAGACCACACATGCACACACGCCTTTTACGTGCATATTCGTACTCGTCTTCCCTAACCTACTCATTCGTTTGCGCGGACCGCCTTTGTTACCTATCCAGTGAGTCCATTCCATCATTACCATCGTTCACCAATCCCTAGTGAGTCTTACCCATGCTCACAAAAAGGAGAGCCATCTCGCCACCCATACTCGCCGTCAGCTAGTGGGTCACCATTACTCACCCACCGTCCATTCATCATCAACTCTTCACAAGCAACCTCGTGCCATCTCCTCAGAGTGAGTCAAAGCCATGACCCTACTCACTCATCATCATTACGGTCCAGCATGATCCTAAAATATAGTGCACATCCTGGCCGCATGACATTAAAAGGCTTCGCACAGGTCTCGAAGGCATGACCCTAAACATGCCTTCACAAAAAAAAGGCTTCGTGTGCACCTAGTCAAGGGAACACTATGAGTAAAAATGACGGACAGGTATCGTCTCAAAACCATGAGTAAAAGAGTTCCATGGAAAACAAAACCCAGGCACGGTGAAGACCCCAAAAGGCCATCGTAAGAAAAAATGGATGAAAAAGGTGGACATGACTGCAAGGTCATGGGTAAATGAGCCCAAAAATAAAAGAAGTTGGCGAGAACCATCCGTACAGTGCCACTTCCCCTGTTCAAGTGAAAACCCGTAAAAAGGCACTTCAACCGACGACACAAGTTGACACATGACGGACGCCTCAGCATACACTCAATTTCTAAATAATCACAATCCTAATGAGGTCTAACTAAAATCCTCAAATGTCAAGCATCAACCAACACAAAATGACTCATCAGGGAGTGAGAGCCGCATAAGATCTCCCACATTTCAACATCAACAACAACAAAGTTCTTGAGGGTGAGGACGATGACCAAAAGATCCCTCCAGAATGCTAAAGACCATCACGAAGGCAAGAAATTGATGAAGCGAGGGTCTAACTTGCCACAGGCTTTAGGGTATTCCTCACCAAATCCCCTAGTCTACATGGGACCAGACTTTCGGGATAGGTCAGAAGCCCCTGACTGAACCCTGCTAG
The DNA here is from genome assembly GCF_000471905.2 of Amborella trichopoda. Next base: position 1,397,219 of record NW_006499159.1, read on the forward strand.
ACGGGACCTACAAAGATACCTTGAGCATCAAAAGCAAACCTGGTGTAGCAATGAACAATGCCGACCAAAAGGTTCTTAGCACTAGGCCTCCATGAGGGCCCGATTCTGCTCGAGGAGGTCTCGACAAAGGCCTCATGATTTAGAATCACAAATAGTCTCTTGAGGGTGAGGACTTCGACACGATCCCTCAAGCCTGATTCTGTTCGAGGAGGTCCTTACAAAGGCCCTGTGCTTCAGAATTGCAAATAGTCCCTTGAGGGTGAGGACTTCGACAAGATCCCTCATGCCTGATTCTGTCCGAGGAGCTCCATACAAAGGCCCCGTGATTCAGAATCGTAAATAGTCCCTTAAGGGTGAGGACTTCGACCGGGTCCCTCGGGTCTAATTCAGTCCAAGGAGGTCCCTACAAAGGCCTCACGCTTCAAACAAGCAAATAGTCCCTTGAGGGTGAGGACTGCAACAAGATCCCTCAAACTTCCCAAATAATTGCATTTCTTGATTCTCTCGAAGAATAACATTCGGCAAGGCATGTTGTTGGAAGATATTTTTCATCATCATGGGGCCCTCGCTCAATAAAAGCCTAGCAAAACAATGGAAATTTTGACAGTCTCATAATAGCCTCGGAACTGGCCAAGATCTTCTTGAGGTCTCTCAAAAGTCTCTTCCCAAGTTTCCTCGCATTCCGACATGTCTAAGGCAGTGCAGACTAAAAAACAAATTCGGAAAAATCGACCTCTAACACCCTAAAACAACCCCTATAACTAGAGCTAAATTTTTAACATCTCAAATTGTTGTGGAGCCATCACCATTGGATTCGGCATGGTCGAAACACCCAAAGGTCAAATTTCAGCTCGAACAGACACTCTAAGAAACATTATAAGCAAAAGAGTAAAACAAAATGACCCACACGCTATTCCCGTGCGGCCACATTGCAACTCCACACCATTGAAGGGATAGTCACGAACAGTGACTTTCGATGCTATATCTCACTCGTCTCAAGTCGGATCACGTTTAAATTTGGTGAGCATGTTCGTCGCATTAAGACGAGCTATTCGATATGTGGCATGCCCCGCGACGACAGTCGAGCACAAAGAAAATCTAGAGAGAAGTAACTGATATGTGAAGAAAGTGCATGAAATTCAACAGCGTCGTGCCTCGCAGCTCAATCAACGTGAGACCATTTCCATCACATGCGTAAGGTCCCGGGCCATCTTTGACCCTAACCCCGTACATGATGAACGGTTGAATTCTGCAAACGAAGCCGACGAAGCAACTGCAAATTCCGTGGCCAGAATTCTAAATTCTGGCCAAAATTCTAAACTTGCAAAATCTTTGTTCGGACACAAAATCGAGCTACGTTTTTTGCCCAGCGATCGTAACGGTATTCTCAGTATGATCTAGTGAAGATATCATCGAAAAATGTCAAGGAATGAGCACACTATCTATCTGAAGTTTCAAGATCCAATCAAATTTCAAGTCACTTGATCGTGCACTAAAAACACGATCTATGGCTCGAAGTTGGTATCAAACTGATCGTCATGCCGAGCTCAACAAGAAAATAATCATCTTTCGATCATCGGGCATCAGAACGACCTCGAATCATCCATGAAAAATCATGCACCTTCTAGGGCAACATAGGGACTATTCTGAAATTCCACATATTATTAGGAAGGGGCAAATCGGTCATTTTGTACCCTATTTTCTAATTTCTTTTAAAACATTTTAATCTTAATTTTCTGTAATTAGGGTTACTTTTGATCATCCACCCATGTTTGGGGTAATTCTATATATAAGTACCATCATTGTACCCACAAAAAAAGAACACAAACTCAATCCCTCATAAAAGAGAGTTTTTACTTGATACAGTTTCTCTTTCTTACCATTGTTGGGTCATGTTTAGAAAGAGAGAGCAAGGTGAGAGAAACTTCTGATCGATACCCTTAGGCTTGAGGTAGATCTTCTCTCTCTTCCTTTTTTTTTCTCTCTCTTCTTCTTTTTCTTTCTCTTCCTCTCTTTCTTCTTTCTCGTCTTCGTCTGAGTTCCTCGCGGAGGCCATTGGCAGCAGTGGCAGTATCATGCATGCCTCTCCCGTGGTCTCGCAGGTCATGCATGGTGATGATAGTGCCATGCACGAGTCTTCTTCCCCTTCTATTCATCTGTCTCTCTCTCCCAGTGAGGCATGCAGACAGCGCTGCTCATCGCCGTCCACATACGTAGTTGCGATGTCTTAGTGAAGATCCCAGGCGGTGAAACTCATTACTGCTCGTAGGGATCTTCCCTTGTTGCATGCCTATCGCAGATCGCGATACCTATAGCCGCCTGCTAGAGACCTCGACAACACCTATCGCCGTCTGTGAGCTTCCTTCACGGACTCGATGCCCATCGCTTTCCGCGAGCTTCCTCCACTCGTTCGGTGCTCATCGCCATTCTTCGCGCATCCCACGCCTGTCGCCATGCGCCTCATGAGAACTATCACCACGGGCTTCGCAGATGCCTATCGTCGCATGCTCCATGAGAGGCTATCACCTCCTGCGCAGTAGCGCGTTACCTTCTTATGTTGCCAATGGTGATGTCTAGCATCGTCTGTAGTTGTCTACTCACCCTCTAGCCATGAGCAATAGTGTTTAGCGTCATTCCAAGGCCGTGAAACTGCTACTCCACGATCATGGGTGGCAATGCCTAGCGTCGTCGGGCCCCTTTCCCCTCCACTGTCTCTCTCTCTTTCTTTTCGCTCTTTTTCCTTCTCTTCACTCTTATCTCTCCTTACTTGATTGAGGTGGACTTAACCTAGCATCGCCACATCAACCTCGGTTTCAAGTAGTATTGCCACCATGCTGATCCTGAGTACCATACCCATCTTGCTACCACTCCGAGTCGATCATTGTCTGGATATCAAGCTAGTCTCGTCCCTTCATCAATATTTTTCCTTTTTGCCACTTTTGCTAGAAACTTTCACTTCATCACTCTAACCCCGCACATTCTTAGCCATGCAGATGTGCAATGCCCTAAGACAAGGGTGGGTCTCTTCGACCCACTTGTCTTGCAAATTAACCATCGTAGTATTGTGTAGCAAAACAAGGAGATTACAATTCTAGGGAGGCAATTTCGAACCAGCTATAGCAGCTGGGGGCCGTTTCAATGTGATCTAAGAGGGCGCCCATGCGAGCCAGCCCGAGTAAGTCTCGAACCCACCTTAAATTCCTCTCTCATCGATTTGTATACCTGCCCTTGCTCTTGAGCAAGGTTCTGAGAGAGCAATCTCAATTCCCAGGTTCACTAGAAACCCGAGATACGTGCCTCTAGATCACCTAGATCAAGAAGGCGAGATCGAGGCATCTAACCACTAGGCATCTTATAAAAATGGACGGCCTATATTAATTGGGCCAAAAAAATATTTTCTAGGTTATCTTTTTAAATATTTCATTTTTGTGATTGTTTATTAGAATGAAAAGATTGTATATTTTAAAATTTGAATCAAACAAATGGCTCCCTAACAATGTTTTTGAAGATTGTTGCATTATATTACTAATAAAGAGTAGGACAAGGCAAGAAGATTTTCTTTGGATAAAGGAAGGAAAATTGTTTCATGCGGGTTGGACCACATGTCTACATATGCAGTCGAGAGAGTGTACAACATCCATTTTAAAAATGTATGCAAGTAGGTGCTCCATCTAAAAACAATAGAAACTAACAGTCCAAATGTTTTCTTACTAGAATTATTATTTCTACTCTTTTAAATTTATTTATTTATTCATATTCATGATCTCCAAATTAGATATTACATATCCTTGAAAATTAAGTCTTAAAATTCATATAAAAAATAGATTTATTAAGAGGACTGCATTTCTACATATGCGGGCTCAGCCGCATAGAAACTGGGTCCTTTTGTTTGGTTAAAGAAATTTTTACACTTTATTTTGGGGAAATTTATGTACGGACTGTTTTTATTATTATGATTTAATACGAAAGTAGGCCGTTATTACCTGGAATGGCGGTTCATGAAATTTTTTTTTTTTTCAAGTTTTCCGGTAGTCCGATGTTGTAAAGCCCCATACGTTATAACGCTCAAGTGTTTTCTTTTCTTTTTTGTATTTTTTAGTGTTTTACCATCGGTCCGATGTTTACAAAGTCGGAACGCTTTAGTTACACCCATGAATCCCTTGCTTTCTCTATTTCTCGCTCTTTGCTCTCTCTCTCTCTCTCTCTCTCTCTCTCTTTCCAGCATGATTATTTTATATCTCTCTACTCTTTTGCTCTCTCTACTCTATCTCTATCTACTCACGCTCTATCTTCTCACTCGCTTTTTATCTCTCTTTACTGGCATCTTATCTTGGTTCACTCTGTCTTATCCTCTTATCAATTTGAACCTTGTTTTTTTATTTGCCCTAAATGTTTAGAGTTTTCTACTAGGGTTTCATATTTGGTCATCGCAAAGATATTGAAGTTGGACGAAACAGATTTCTGATGTACACAAAATGAATTTAAATTTTGTGTGTCGATTTTTGTAAATATTGAAACACTAGAGCTCTAAAGGGGCTCCTGTGTGTGTTTGATTAATATTTTTATTTAATCTAAAATTGCTACATTTATCATTAGTATAGTGTATTAAACATAAGTAACTACAATTTATGTTGATTCTTATATCTAGATGCTCATTTTATGTATTATCAAATTGATTGAATCAATATCTTTATGCTTCATATGCATTATAAGAACTGGGTGATGGTAAAAATATTTATATTTAATTTTGGCTTCTGGTATTTGGATTCACATTCCATGTTTTATGAAGATATTGAATCAATGTCGTGATGTATCTTAGGTTTATTGACATTTGGGTGCTTTATGTTTGGAATCATTGAAAATTGTAATATTTATCAGTGGTTCACTGGGTTATCCAGTAACTTGTGAACATTTGTAGTCCTTGTCGTTTATTCAGTACCTTGTGAAATGGCTGACATTTCTTTTAGCAATTAATCATAGTGAATAATTTGGGTTCTCTATGCAATTAGTGCAGGTTTTTTTATCTGTATTTTGGCTCTTGGGTGCCTTTGACTACGGCTATCTCCCATTGACTCTATGGGGCTGCCATGTGAGTCATCATAATGGCCACAACTAGAGTGAGGTTGTTACGTCATTATGGTTGTTCCTTTCAGAGAAAGCTAAGTGATGGACGAATGTACTACAAGGGCGCGAATGTGAAAGCTGTTTTGTATAATGGGAATGACTCGTTGGACCAGTTAAAGATGCGCATGGGGTCTATTGCGCATTGTGACCCTAGGAATTTGACGATTATATATCTAGAGAGTGATATTTTAGTAGAAGTAAACGAAGATGCAGATGTGACATGTATGTTGTTGGTGGCTTCCAATGGTCATGTATGTCTTGCGAATTAACCATTCGAAGTATTTCATAGGTAACATCAAACAAATTTTGCGGGCGTAGCTCCATCATGAGGACCATCAACGAGGATCAGGTAATACTTATGACATATATGTTATCGTGTAGTTCAACATTTATAAGTAACACTTACTGAATCCTTTGAACTTACCTTTTCAGCCGCCCCATTCAACCAGTGCCCATCCCTATCGTCCGAAATGTAGTACATATATGTGATGCGCACTCCGAAAGTGCGAGACGCATCCGACTTGATCCCGATGATATGCATCTATTAGATTCTCCATGCAATTCAGTCTACTCACATAGTCATCTCTATATACGACAAGAATTCGAGAATGTCAGGATACTCCGTAATGATGTAGCAGATTATTATATATATCAAAATTTTGTCATAAAGCATCTGAAGAGCGACCAAGATCTTTTAGTTGCAATCAACTGGCGAGGGGTACAAAGTGCGATGCTCTAAAGTTCCACCGCAAAGTATTCTAAGGTGAGAGAGTTGTTAAATAACCACACTTGTATGGATCAAATAGAAAGGACTCACCAGCCATTAGCACAAAGCCAGTAGGTAATGAGGAAATTTAAACCCCGTTTGACCAACCAAATAACTATGAGACCCAAAGATATTAAGAATGATATTCAATGCAAATATGGTGTGATGTTGTTGTGACATAAATGATTCTGGGATCACATAACTAGTCATATATAGGGGTATCCCTATATATGGAGAAGCTACGAGTCACCAAACCCCAAACTTTAGGAAACATACTACAGAACGTGACTATAGATTCCAACATATATTCTTGTCCTTTTATCCTTTCCTTAACAGGTTTTTGTATGGTTGTAAGTCTCTTATTGGTTTGGATGGGACATTTCTTAAGGGAACATACAAGGGGACTCTGTTGAGTGTTATTAGCGCAGATGCTGATGGTGGCATGTTCCCCGATAGCATTCATTGTAGTAGAGAATGAGGCAAACATACTTTGATATACTTTCTTAATTGCCTGAATGAGTTGCCCAATACACAGCAACACTTGTGTCATTTGACGATTGTTCGGACTGACAGAAACCGCTATTACAACCACTAGAATGTATCTTCCCGGACTGCTACCCAGGGTTTTGCATGCGTCATTTGGGAGAGAACTTCCAAAGGCAATTGAAGAACATTACTTAGAAGAGTTCGAAGAATAGTATGGAAGGTAACCATTGCAGTAAGGGTAGAAGAGTTCAAGGAAGAGATATCAAGAATACGGGAAGTTGATCCTCAAGTTTATGACTGAATAAAGGCACAACCACATTAATATTGTGGGTGCATGTTCAGAGTACGGAGAGACCTAGAGTTTGGGGCCATCTGATTTCGGGGAACCAGGAATCGCTGAATCATAATTGGCCGAAATTTCTAATTTTTAAATTTTTATTATTTCTAATTATATTTGTATATCGATGTCACCACCCTTCGGAAGCCAACCCTAGATTTTTAAAATACTGTGTGAGCCTGTACTGGTTCCCCTAAATTTTAAATTGAGACTTTATGTACACTTGTGTTTTAATTACTAGACATGCATTTCTCCATATATAGCATTTAAGGCTCACAATTCACTAGAAAAAGCAATGCAAAGCATTGCTAACTTAATTTAGGCACAACGATATTATCCAGGTGACATGAGCAACCGCGATACTTAAGGAAAATTTAAGCGCCACAAATGAGGATGATAACACATTGTCAATAATTAGAAGTCCAGATTTTTATATATATATGATCTACGAACATCATTTTTTATGCTTCAGTTTCTTTAATTTGTAGGAGCAATGAAATACATGGCCATTCTTGCCCTCTTCTTGGTGCTACTGTTACTCTCTTCTGCAAGTAACAATTTGAACACAATTTTCTATTTATTTTATGTACATTTCAAGCTTTTGAAGCAATATTTGTCTCTTTAAATAGCTACATTGAAACATTATTTAGGTTACAAAGAATGAATTGGGGAGTGAAACCTCATAGAGTCTGATGGAACTCGCTTGGGTAGTGTACATTCGTTAAAAGCCTATAAATTAAAAAAAGAAGAGTAATTTACATACGGACCTTAAAACTTTAGGTAAAATATAAAAAGCTCTGCTTATATATAGAAAGTACAAAGAAGGTCGGTCAACCCGTTTCAACTAGATCAAATCCTGAATACTAGTGATTATTTTATGCTTCTTTAAACCTTTGTTTATAAATTTGAGTTACACTGCAAATCATCAAACGTCATCAATTCCAAGTAACTTGGCCAAGTCGGAGTCACCTCAGTAAACGCTGACTTATACTTTGTACAACATCATTTTAAAGTTCCTCAAGGATTCACTGAGTAATATTATCTTATGCGTGCGATTTGTATAGAGTTGAGGCTCCAAACAATCAAAGTAAAAAGCACCTTTAAATAGTATCGAGAAATATGGTTTCAAAACTAGAAATCTTTCTGATACTCTTAAAATATATTTTCATCTTTAATTATAAAATTTAAAGCTTCAAAAATATTGTAGATTTAACATATCTTGGAAAACTTGAAAACCTTGAAAATTGACGGTCCAAAAATGTGTTACAAGATGCACTATTTCCAAAACTTAAAATCTAATTTTTTCTTATGTCCATGCATTTTGATGTCGAGATGATCAATTGGAGGATATTTGAGCATCAAAATAACCTCGTCTAATAAAATATTTTAGATAGGCTCTAATTTGATTATTTAGAGCCTCGGCTCTATATAATTTTTTCCGTATTGATGGTCAATTGATGGACAATACCCTAAACAAATTGATATTTATCGACCACTTTACTAACATATTTGGTCCACTTTAGCCTACTCATGGATAAACCCCTATTGTTTAGCCCCTAGATTTTGAAGCACGCTGCAATTGTCTACCAAAGTGATTGAATGAATACAATTTTTTTGCTTAGTTCATTATTGAAATTGTTAAACCAATGGGAAGTCCTTGTATTGCACCCCTTTCATGGTAGGGCCTTCATTACCACTGATTAACCAAAACAAAAGTGCGAATTATCAAAAAAAAAAAAAATGCACCATCTACCCATTAAAATTCCATAGAAGAGTAATCATCGATATTTAAACAATTACAGTTTATTGTTTAAGAGTGATGATCGTATGAGACCCTCCCATATCTATGTGTTTAGGACCCCAAAAGATCACCATTAAATTTAACATAGATTTCTAAAAAA
>NW_006499159.1:1425004-1443579 GCF_000471905.2 Amborella trichopoda
TTTTGGAGTTATACAAATGACACAAACATGAGTTTCTAGAAGTGCGGTTTCATTAAATTATAATGACATGGTGACATGATATGATTTTTTGGTGCAATGTGATCATATTAATCTTTACTATTACATGTGAAATTGGGTGGCAATAATAATTCCATTGACCAAAGTCAAACGTCAAAAGAAATTTTCCCGAACTTTGTGACACATCCAAGCTATCAAGTTTCACATCAAATGATTGTAAGGAATTGCAACCACCTTGTATAAAAAGTAGGTGGTCTCATCGTATACAATCCTTATATATATATCGGAAAGGCTGGCGTTAGCCCACTAGCTAACAACTACAATGTTTGCCCACTAGCTAACAAATACAATTGTATTTCGTATTTAAATTTTTATTTTTATTTTTATTTTTACAAATCTAAATTATTTGAAATTTTGAGCTTTTATTCTTTAAAAATAGGAGAATCCAATAATATATATATATATATATATATAAAGGAAAACACTACGCAATGCCTATAGGCGAAAATGAACAATGATTTCACCTACCCTCATCACTGTCAAAAGTTCATCTCGCAGACACGATTGTCTGGTAGTGTTTCATTTTTCATTTTTTTTTTTACAAATCAGAATGACCTAAAATTTGGAGTATATATTCGTCAAACATATAGGAATTTTTAAAAATTATAAAAATAATATTTTCTATGAAAAAAATGACCAAAATACCCCCAAAACCTTTCAAGGGTGTTTTGGTTAATTTATTTTTCACATAAAATATTTTTCAGATTTTTATTAGATGAGTCTCAATAAGATGTACATACCATCCAAATTCCGATCATTTTCATTTATAAAAAAAAAATGAAAAATAAAACACTATTTGACAATCATGACCGCACGATGAAATTTGGACGGTGATGAAGGTACGAGAAATCACTATTCAGTTTTGCCTATAGGCGTTGGAAATATTTTTCCATATATATATATATATATATGCTAGAAATAAATTGATCAACATACCCCCAAAACTTTTCCAAGGTATTTTAGTTGATTTATATTTTATGAATTATTTTTTTAATGTTTTTATTAGGTGTTCCTTGATGAGTAAAATGAACGCCTATAATTTCAAGGGATTTGAGATTGTAAAAAAGTAAATGAAAATTAAAATACAAAATGATGTCCTGACCGTTAGATCAGCCCAGATTCAATCTGGGCCCTTGGCTAACATTGTAGTTGTTAAATAGGATAATTTGATGAGTGAAATGATGCGTAAAAAGCAATAGCCCTAATGTTAAATAGGATAATTTGATGCCATGAATGTTTTTGTAAGATAATTTGACCATTTAATTAAGGGTGCACTTGGCATACGAATGCATCCGTCGGTGTGGAGGTAAGGTGCACCTTCAAATTTTATCATGGTATATAATTTTGATATAAAATGTTCTTAGGATTATCTCAAAATCTATTTTTACATCTAACTATAAAATTTTAAATTTAAAAAATGGTTAAAATAAAGTAGATCTTTAAACATGTGAAAATCTTGAAAATAGATGGTGTAGATAATATGTTTTAAAATACACTATTTCTAAGACTTAAATCTTTTTATTTTTCATGGTCATACATCTCGATGTCGAGATGATCAATCAATCGCTTTTTCAACATCAAAACTAAATTTTTTAGGCGCATCCGTAGTTCTACATTATAAGGCTGCATCCTTATACAAACTTTTTCCTTTAATGTATACAATCAACAATCCTATAGTATAGGATCCTTGTACTACCCATTGAATCTAAGAGTGAGATGAAGAGGATTTGATAGTTTCAATGGACATGAAATCCCCTAAATAGGAATAAGAAATAGTCCTTGAAATCACAAAAAGCATTTGCTTTACCAATTTACACTATTACCAGTAATGAAGTACTGTAAACTGACAGCGAAAAACAATATGAATAATTCCTGTGCAGGGTCTGATGGGTTCAGCAATAGCTCTGTTTGTTCAAAGCTGATGCATTAGCAATAAGGGTCCCGTCTTCACATCTTCATTCAACCCCGTGTGCTCGGTTGCGGTGGCTGTGTTCGAGGCCATACTCCTTCACATAGATATCCGAATTGGAAGGTTGGTGCAAATTCTATAATTACATTATAGCAACCACATAGATGCCAGAAATAATATCACAAACATTTTCATTTTTCAAATCTCTAATCAATCTTGATAGTTTTGGTGTTTGCAGCATGATAGGAGCCATCATGGTTATCTTTGGGCTACATTGTGTGCTGTGGGCAAAAGCAAAGGATGGTAACGTAGACAAAAAGCATGCCAAAGGCCTGCTAGAAGGACAAATGGAGATCCAAGGCTTCCTGGAAGGATCCAAGAAAGAAAACCTATCTTTGCAAGAAGAAGAAGTGTAGAAACATGAAAACTCGTGAAGAAAGATAAGCGTATCACTAAAAATCTGATTTTTTATCTCTAAAATCTGGGCATGTGGTGGAGGGAGACTCTCTAAATGTGGTGAGATGGTGTAGCAAAGAGAAACATGTCTCTTGGGAGTTCAACTCTATATGGTGCCAAATTATGGATGTGATTGATGGTTTGACGATATCCTTCCATCATGTCTATCGGGAAGTCCTATGCCTATTTTATGTGCAGATGATGTTGACCCCTTGTAACAAACTTTAGCAATAAAATTTTATAATCTTTGTACAAAAATAAAAATAGTAAGTCTTTTGGCAATAATAATTTCCATTTCTCTATGCCGGTGGGGAAATGGCACAAGTTTAGTGCACAAGCAAGGCTCCCATTGGCAATTGCAATGTTTTAGCATGCGCCCCCTTCTGCGTGAATCATTTTGTGAGTGCACGCATCCCTACTAGCCACCATATTATTCATCATTCAATTATGCAAATCATTAGGATCTTTCATTTTTTTTTCCTATTGCTTTTTTTGATAAATGGATTTTCTCAATGTGACTATTGAAATCTATGGTCGTGAGTGTTGTAGTCATTCAATTTTTGGATGAATTGCAAGGGAAAGAAAGTGAGATCCGAGACATTATCCATGCGATAGGTCCCATCCTAGTTTTGCAACCGTTGATTAGATTGTTATACCATAACACAGTAGAGATGAGTGGCTTAGAAGGAAAGTGCTTTGTAGAATGAGTGTATTCACAATGATGCTCTAGATATTTGTTGTGGCTTTAAGAAAAGGAAAATGTTTTGATAAGGCTGCAGCCCTAACAAAATAAATAAATCCTTACCTTAAAATTTACCAAAAATTGCAGTTTTGGCTTTGGAAAACTTTCAAATCGGTTACCTCAGCTATGACCATTATGGTTGTGAACAAAAAATATTGGGATTTCAAACCCTAAAGATAGCATATATTTTTACCCATTATCGATATTGTCCATTTTGCCTAAAGAGAAGTATTCACGAATACACAAGATTTGTATAATTTTTTGAGCTTCAAATTTCCTAGGTAGTGTTGGAAATTTTTTGAGCTTCAAATTTCATAAGTAGTGTTGGAAATTGATTCTAGAGTTGTCATAGAGATTTCCGATATCCAAATGCTTTCTAGATAAAGTTATACTTTGTTTTTACCATTTTTTTGAATTTTTCAAAAATACTTACCTTAAGTTGTACACACGACATGGGTTGCTTGCGTATGAGTTGAACCCTTACCTAAATAATTTAACAATTGCTGATCTGCTCAATAAACTTCATAAATTTTTCTGCACAAAATAAAGTAATCAATCCAGCATAAATGCCTTAAAGCAAACAAGTTCATTAAAGAACGAGCACGATCCATGGAAGTAACACAAGTTCATCTGTAATGGAGTGGGTTGAACGGATGGGTACAAGCATGTGAAGGCAGACCTTGAGAGCTAACTGACTTTTAATGACAGCGGATGAAATCAAAAGGTGGTATGAACGGGGCTTGTGCATTCCTATCACAACAAAGTCCATGAAATCAGAAGGCCAATCGTCCAAGCGACAATGATATGACAAATATCATAGTCCCAATAAAAAAATAACACAAAAAATAATACAAAAAAATTTCTAAATATGAATATAATTAGAAATACTAAAAGTTCAAAAATAGAAAGTTCGGCGAATTCTGATTCAATGATTCTTGTTTCCTTAGAATTAGATGGTCGCAAAACCCCGGGTATCTCTCATACTCCCAACATGCACCCTAGTTTCTATGTTATATGATATACCAATTTATTTAATTTGTTTGCTTTTAACATCTTCACGAAATAGAATCCTTGACATCACATTGTGTCCGGAGGGTTATATAAGATATACCTAGTGTTCTTCTCTCTCTCTATCTCTTAAGCCCCACAATGCTTTCCCCAAGGTTTTAAAAAACAGATCCGTGAGCCAGATTGTCTATCCAAAAAACTGAGTGGGATCGATAGATGTGGTCTGAATAGAAGAATTAGTTAGATCTGGCCCGAATCGAAGATTCGTTTAGATCTGGCCTTAAAAAATTTAAAATATAACAAAAACTCCATATCATCATCATACTAATCACAGCCTTTTTCCCAACTAAAACTAAAAATCCCAATAAATTTGGTGTAGTGCTTCATGTACTTTTCATTGTTTTGCATAAATGACTGAAAATTGAGACGTTGTTTCTTGTCAGAATTTCAATAATTTTGATAGAAATTTCGATTAAGACTTTTGATTAATACTAATGCCTATGTCAAGTTCTTTATCTTTTAACAAAATGAAATAAAATAAAAGAACCTAAAAGGGAGAGCGAGTGGAAAGGGAACAATGACTAAAGTAAGGTAATAAGAAAAGGCAAGCAAAATACCGAGAGAGACGGAGAAAACAAAAAATGTTATGCAAAGCTAAATGTTGAGAGAGAGATAGAGAGAGAGAGAGAGCGAGAGAGATTTAGAAAATTTTCACCCTTTGCGGTAAAATATTAGCCACTAACACCCTTATCTCGATTTAATAAAAATTGCCTCATGTAATTATTATTTTTCTTACTAAAATAAATTTAAGTGAAACGAAAAATTGAAACTTAAAAATATTTTAGAAGTTATATATTTAAAAACTAAATAAATAAATTCTTACTAAAATGAAAATAATGAAATCTCTCTTTTCCTCTTTAAAAATAGGCATTCATGTTCGAAAGTAGAAAATGGTTGATTGGAAATAAAACTAAGTGAGAAATAAAATTTATAAAAACACAAAAATCATTTTCCCCCTTGTTTCTTCACTAAAAGATACAAAATGAGCATAAAAAAATGTAAAAATATTATATAAAAATTAGTATCAAATTATTATTAATAGGCACTCTGATAAGAAACAACATCTTAATTTGCAGGTATTTATGCAATATAATTCACTACTCCCATGTTTTGAAAACTCAAAAACAATATTTATAAGGAGTTTTAGTGATTTTAAAATGTTTTATGGCCGGATCCGATCAATCTAGCCAATTCTCCGATCTAGACTGTTTTTCTACCCATCCCACCTAATTTTTTGGATGGACAATCTGGGTCGCCGATCCGTTTTTAAAAGCCATGGGTGGAGAGCATTATGGGCCCATTGAGAGAGATGACACCGCTAATTGTCTCCTATAAGGACTGGGCCCTTTGCCTAGGCCCATCGAGCCATAATATGATGTCAAGGGTTCTATTTCTACTATGTTAAGATTTCAAAAAGAGAAATAAGTGGGTGTATCATATAACATAGAAACTATTGTGAATGCATATCTGGAGTACGAGAGAGACCTTGGGTTTTGGGGCGATCCAATTCCGAAGAACCACGAATCACTGAATCAGTGTCGGCCGAACTTTCTATTTTAAAATTTTTATAATTTCTAATTATATAGTATAACAATGGCATCACACTTCATATATCCAAACCGTAACCCTAGATTTTGAAAATACTTTGTGCGCTTGTATTAGTTCCCCTAGATTTTAAATTGAAAATTTAGGTGTACTTGTGCTTTAATTACTAGATATGCATATTTCTATATATAGCACTTAAGGATCACACTTCTCCATCAAAAGCAATGCAAACTTAGTTTAGTCAGATCGATATTATCCATGCAACCGTAATAATTGGGGAAAATTTAAGCACCACAAATGAGGATGATACACATTGTCAACAATTAGAAGTCTAGATTTATGTATATATGGTCTATGAACATCATTTTTCATGCTTCCTTTTCTTTAATTTGTAGGAGCAATGAAATATATGGCAATTCTTGCCCTCTTCTTGGTCCTACTGTTACTCTCTTATACAAGTAACAATTTGAACCCCATTTTCTATTCATTTATGTTATGTGCATTTCAAGTTTTTGACATAATATTTTGAGAAAATATCTCTATACCTTTTATTTTTAAGATTCATTTCACAGTAGACCCAAGGTTTTCAAAGATATATTGAGGCATAAAATTTTTATATTTTATTTCTTTTAACCCTTTGAGCTAATTTAAACCTTTTTTTTAGGGCAAACAAATCCTAAAAGACATACTTTTTCTAAAGCCATCCCCCAAACTTCTAGAGAGAGAAAAATGCTTCATGGAGGTGAGAGGATACAGGGAAGAGAAAGAGGTGTTTAGAGAAACACAGGAGGAGAGAGAGAGTGAGAGATGCAGGAAGGGAGAAAGAGATAAGGTTAAAAAATAGGTTTAAAGTTGTCAGAGGGTTAGAAGATATCTTTTAAAACATTTTGTTTATCAAGAAATGAAACCTAAAAATGGGGGATATAGATATATTTTCTCTAATATTTTCTCTTTATTTAGCTACATTAAAACTTTATTTAGGTTATAAAGAATGAATTCGGGAGTGAAACTTATAGCCTACTCATACGAAGCTCTTGTTCTTGTATAATAAGTCGTAGTTCTACAATCTATCCAATGCTATAATTTGTCAACAACTGTAGTTGAAAGTGTGTCTATTGTAGTCATTATCAATATTTTGAAGCTCATCACATTCCTCAAGACTCAGTCCTGGCCCAAGCAAAGTTTCTTGAGAGAGTCTAGTCTACACTACTAAAAAGCCTATAAATTTGAAAAAGATTCAAATAAAGTGTTACAAAATAGTAAAAACCAAACTAAACCATAAAGGATGAAGTTTCTAGAAAGGATAGGCTTTATGAAAACAAAATAGAGCATCACCTCAAGTCCTTGTCCGGAAAGTACTTTCAGCAATTGAAATCTCTATGATGATTCTAAAATCAATTTCCAACATCGACAACAAAATACGAAACTAAAAAAATGTATAGATCTCGTGGATCTATGAAAACTTATGTTGAAAGCCTAATTAGCAAGTGTGTCGACGCTCATTTTTGTCATAGATCATGAATTTGCATTTCAGGTTGTTTTCCTTTTTTATAAATGAGATTTCAAACTTAACAAATGCCTTGCATTACATCCGAAGTCACACATTTCTTCTTTAGATCAGTGATTTTGGAGTTCAAAAAGTAATGCAGATTTGATGATTTATGAAGAATTAAAATAAAGGGTGCGGTTTGTATAGAGCCCAGGCTCTCAACAATCAAATTAGAGCCTACCTTCAAATAATATCGAGAAATATGGTTTCAATATTGGAAATCTTTGTGATAGCTTTAAACTATATTTTCATATTTATTTATAAAGTTTAAAGCTTCAAAAATAGTGTAGATCGACATATTTATGAAAACTTGAAAATTGACGGTCCAAAAATGTGTTACAAAATACACTACTTTCTTGTAATATATGTTTTTCTCATGTCAATGCAACTTGATGTCGCGATGATCAATTTGAAGATATTTGAGCATCAAAACAACCTCTTCTAGTGAAAATTTTGACGTAGGCTCAAATTTGATTGTTTAGAGCCTCGGCTCAATATAAAGTTTTCCATAAAAGGGATAAATGGTTTAGACACCGAGTTTTAAGTAGTCTATTCTTCATTGAAAATCCATTGAAAATCCATTTTGTACAATTCATAATTGTAAGATTGTTGGCTAATAAAGATTGGAAAGCATTTACATAAGGATGAGGCTCTAACAATCAAGCGCACCTCAAAAAAACATTAGAAAAGGTTGTTTCTATGCTGAAAAACCCTAAAATTCAATCATCTTGATCTCAAGATGAAACACCATGAGAAACAATATATTTCAAGTCTGGGAAATAGTACATCTTGTAATGTATTATCTAGACCGTCCATTTTTAAGATTATCAAGTGTCCATAGATTTGCTCGATCTACAATATTTTTTAACTTTAAAATTTGTAATTTGAAATCAAAGTAAATTTTCAGACCATCATAAAGATTCATGATACTGAGCAACATGTTTCGATACTATTTGAAGGTGCACCGTACTTTGATTTTTTAGGGCCTCAGCCTTATACAAACCATAACAATAAAGCTTTAGGGCCAAAATCCTTCTCTAAGGTAGACTTTAGAGAGTGCCCAAATTTGAAAAAGTTATATTCGCTAGGGCAACAAAGATCTATCCAAATGACATAAGTATACTTCCTTGGAGTAACTTTGACTTCTTCCTTCGTTGTTCATAGGTCAGTTCAAGTCCATGCCAACCCAGATCTGGATTTGACCCAATTAGGTCCTAGATAAAAAAATAGAAAACAAAAATAAGGAAAACGTTTATATAAGGTTGCAACCTTAAAATGTAGAATTACAAATGCATCTCAAAAATCTATCAAAAAGGTTGCTTTAATGTTGAAAAACCCTTGAATTGATCATCTCAACATTGAGATATATGAATATGAAAAAAAGAAAAGTTTTTTAGTCCCATAAATAGTGCATCTTGCAACACATTATCTAGACTGTATATTTTCCAGATTTTCATATGTTGATAGATCTACTTTATTTTAACCATTGTTGGAGTTTAAAATTTCTAATTAGATATAAAAATAGATTTTAAGATAGTCCTAAGTATTTTTTACAATAAAATTACCTGTTATGATAAAATATTGAGGTGCCCCTTAATTGGATTGTTAAAGGTTGCAACCTTATAGAAACCACACCCCAAAAATAAATTTTATTATATATTATCAAACTGTAAAAAATATATCATATACACACACACTATCCATTTATCTTTGTTACAATGAGGTCACAACTATGTCAAGTCATTAGATGTCAAATTTAATGGCTTGGGGTGTGTCACAAAGTTCATTACCTTTTTTTGAGTCTATGAAATGACACTCAAAATCTCTACGAAATAACACTCAAAATCACCATTCTTATAGACAAAAATGATTGTCACCACATATTACAAAGAAATAGTATCTTTGTATACTTTTCCATATTATATATAATTGTTGAGTCAGGTCAATTTGACCTTGATTCAGAACTAACTTGACCGGACTCAAATCTAACACTAACCCATTAGGTCCAATATTTAAGTCTAGACCCAACCAAATTGTTACCCCTATATTTCATATCAATTTTGCTTGAGGAATGGCCTTTTGATTTCATCAACTATGTTGTAATCATGAAATGTACAAACCCTGTTTGTTTGTTTGGTTTTTTTTTTTTTTTTTGGCACAGACACTGTTCATACCCGCTGATGGCCTTTTTGATGTCATTCAAGCATATTTAAATGCCTGTTAGCTTTCAAGGATGACTTCTTTTCCTTCACTTGCTTAACTCACTCCCTTATGGATGTACTTGCATTGATTTGATGGATGGCGCTCGTTCTTTAATGAACTTGTTTGCTTCATGCGTTTGTTTTATGGTTCGGGAATTATTATTTTTTGCAATAAAATTTGTGAAGCTTCTTGAGCGCTTTATGGTTCGGGAATTATTATTTTCTGCAATAAAATTTGTGAAGCTTCTTGAGCAGATCAGCAAGTCTTAAACTAAGTATGAAAGATTTCAACTCATAAGCAAGCAACCAATATTGTGTGTACAAATTATGGTAAGTATTTTAGAAAAATTGAAAAAAAGGTAAAATATGGTAAAACGTTATCTAAAAAGCACTTTGGGTATTGGAAATCTCTAGAATGGCTTTAAATTAATTTCCAATACTGACTATCAAATTTGAAGGGCAAAAAATAGTACCAATCTTGCGGATCAGTGAAAGCTTATTTCTAGTGTGAAATGAACTGTTTAGATAATGGGTTACAGTATACGCTATCGGGCTTGAAATCTTGATATTTTTTCACAGCCGTAATGCTCAAGGCCGAATAATCGACTTGAAAGTTTTCCAATGTCAAAACGGCAATTTTTGGTGAGTTTTAAGGTGAGGTTTCACTTATTTTAATAGGACTGCTGCCTTTTCAAAACATTTTCCATGTCTTAAAGCTACAAGAAATACATTTTCCTTTCCTTAAAGTGCCTAGGTTTAATTGGTTAGTGCTTGACAACTTGCAACTGCTACATCCACTGACTTCACCCAAAAAAAACGGACTCATTCTGAAAAGTACTCTCTTTTTAAGCTACTCATCTCTATAGTGTTGTGTCATAGCAATCTAATCAATGGTTACAAAATTAGGATGGGACCTATCACATGGATTATCTCCCGATTTAATGGATTTCGCTTTCTCCCGATTTAATGGATTTCGCTTTCTTTCCATCGCAATTCGTCCCAAAATTGAATGGCTACAGCACTCAAGACCATAGATTTGGATAGTCACATTGGTAATATTCAATATCCATCCAAGAAAAAAACTAAATCAAAAGCAATTACTGCACAAGAGGAAAAGTCCCATTCAAGGTTTCAAAGACAAAAGATGTTGCACTTATTTAAAGCAAACCCAATTATTCCGCATCAACATAGCCTTGCATGATTTAACATGGCATTTATTTCATTTAACCAGATAAGATAGAGCCGAGGCTCTAAAAAATCAAATTAGAGCCTATCTAAAAAATTTTACAAGAAGAGGTTATTTGATGCCCAAATATCCTCAAATTGATCATCTCGATATCAAGATGCATGGACATGAGAAAAAAATAGATTTTAAGTTTTGGAAACAATGCATCTTGTAACACTATTTTAGACCATCAATTTTCAAGGTTTTCAAATTTTCATAGATCTGCTCAATCTATACAATTTTTTAAACCTTAAATTTTATAATTAAGGATGAAAGCATATTTTAGAGCTATCACTAATATTTCTAGTATTGAAACCACGTTTCTCGATACTATTTGAGGGTGCGCTTTACTTTGATTGTTTGGAGCCTTGACTCTATAAAAATCGCACCCACAAGATAATATTACTCAGTGAATCTCTTGAGGGACTTCATACTATGATTGTATAAACTATAAATCAGCATTTATGGACTCGACTAAGGTGACTCGGACTTGGCCAAGTTACTCTGAATTGATGATGTTTGACGATTTGTAGAGTAACTCAAATTTCATAAACAAAGATTTAAAGGAGCATAAAATAATCACTAATATTCAGGATTTGATTTAGTTGACTCAAACTCGGCTAAGTAACTCGATCTCTTCACCTTGCTGAAATGAGTAGTAGCCTATAAACTCGGTAAATTAAAACTTAGACATAAAATCATAAAAAGCATATTTATTTAGTAAATCAATGTATTAAGATATTCCTCTATAATTTTGAGGATGAATCAAAGTTTTTTTTAATCATTTGCTTAATTTGTATAGTTTTCCCTTCTTGAAACTTTCTTAACATCTCTAGCTCTAAATATTTTTTTTCAAATTCCAACTGTGTATTTTTTCATTATTTTTAGACTTTTAATCTTATTTATGGTGTAGTATGGTTTTTACTATTTTATGACACGTTATTTGTTTACTTCTTTCTAGAGTGATTTACATACTGACCCTAATTTCAAGTAAAATTTGAAACTCTCCACTTATAGGTAAAAATTACAAAGAACGTTGGTCAATCTACTCTTTTTAATCTTTTTTCAAAAACTACCCCTCTGTTTGCTCAAATTTTGATTTTTTTTCGCTTTTCGTTAGTAGGACAATGCCTTAAAGCTTGGAACATTGTCCTACTAATGAAAAGGATAAAAAAAAAACATAAAAAATAAAAAAAATCAAGTTAACTGAGGGGCATTTTTTTTTTTAAAAAAAAAAAAGGCAGGTTGACCGACCTTCTTTGTAATTTCTGGCTATAACCGAAGCTTTTTATATTTTACCTATAATTTTAAGGTCCGTATATAAATTACTCTTTTTAATATGTATAAGCTTGTATGGAATGGACACTACCCAAGTGAGTTCAATCTGACTCTCTCTGGTTTAACTGCCCAATTCATTCTTTATAACCTAAACAATGTGTTATCCTCCTCATTTGTGGTGCTTAAATTTCCCCCCAGTATCACAGTTGCTCTTGTCACCAGGATAATATCGATCTGCCTAAGTTAGCAATGCTTTGCATTGCTTTTTCTAGTGAAGTGTGAGTGCTAAGGATCAACTTCCCGTATTCTTGACATCTCTTCCTTAAACTCTTCTACCCTTATTGCACGGGCTGCCTTCCATAAGATCGTTACTAAAGTAGTGTTCTTAAATCGCCTCTGGAAGCTCTCTGCTAAATGACGCATGCAAACCCCTGGATAGCAGTCCGGGAAGATGTGTTCTAGTGGTTGTAATCGCCCTTTTTGTCGGTCAGAACAATCATCAAACGACGCAAGTCTTGCCGTGTATTGAGCAACTCGTTCAAGCAATTAAGAAATATCCAAGTATGTTTGCCCTCATTCTCTACTATAATGAATGCTATCGGGAATATGCCACCATCAGCATTTGCGCTAATAACACTCAACAGAGTCCCCTTGTGTGTTCCCTTCGAAAATGTCCCATCCAAACCAATGAGAGGCCTACAACCATACAAAAATTTGTTGAGGAAAGGATGAAAGCACAAGAATATATGTTGGAACTTGGAGTCATGATCTGTAGTTATGTAGCCTACAGTTTGGGGTTTGTTGACTCATAGCTTCTCCATTTATAGGGATAGCACTATATATGACTAGTTATGTGACCCCATAATCATTTATGTTACAACCTCTTTCTCCCGCTACGCTTGCATGTATGATAACATCACACCATGTTCGTATTGAACATCATTCTTAATATCTTTAGGTCTCATAGTTATTTGGTCTGTCAAACAGGGTTTAATTTTCCTAATTACCTACTGGCTTCGTGCTAATGGCTAGTGAGTCCTTCCTATTAGATCCATACAAGTGTGGTATTTACCAACTCTATAACCTTAAAATAATTTATGGTGGAACTCTAGAGCATCGCACTATCCATTTGTACCCCTCCCAAGTTGATTGCAACAAAATGATCTTGGTCGCTCTTCAAGTACTTCATGACAAAATTTTGATATATGTAATAATCTGCAAAATGATTACGGAGTAGCCTGATAGCCTCGAATTCTTGTCCGATACAGAGATGAATATGCGAGTGGACTGAACTGCATGGAGATTCCGATAGATGCATATCATCGGGATCAAGTCAGATGTATCTCGCACTTTTGGAGTCCGCATCACATGCATGTATTGTTGGGTGTGTGGACATGAAAGGATTTATGAGTGCTTGTAAAATAAAATAATATAGAGGAACATGAACTCGGTGGGAGTGTGGTCCCTCATGAACCATACTAAGCAAACGACGTTTGATGATACCGGACTGAGTTTGACTAGCTAAGCCAGTCAGTTGGGAAAAACCTATGTTACCTGGACATATAAAATTATCTGATAAGGGTTCTAATATATCATCCCTTGATGAAGTCAGTGTATGCCTGGATGAATGAGTCGAGGGACTGTGCGACCCTTGTGTGTGATGGTGTCCTTCAGAGAGGGGGGCAAAAGCCTCATCCGCCAACCATCATACGTCATAATAGCCGTTTCGAGAAAGCGCACTACCTTTTAGGGTGAAGCTTATACATGTGCAAGACATACCCCTATGTACCATAGAAGTTGTGGTCGCATCTAGTCTAGGTGACCTTAGTACGTCTCTAGGGGAGAACCTGAAATCCACAAACTGAGATTATGACCACTTGGCTCATTGGCCAGACTTTGGTGACCCACTAATGAACCCTTACATGAATTATGGGCCATGGAAAACATTGGATCTGTTTGATAAAGTAAGTGTGGACCGTAGTCCACAATTGAAGGTGGAGTGCCCCAGCGTTTATTTATTTAATTTTTAGACCATATGTATCTTTTTCTCATATAATGAATTTAATTATATTTTTTTTAATGATATATGATTTTTAAAAGTATTAGTTGAATTTTTTTAGATCTTTGTATATTTTATTTATCAAATTTGGATTTATAAAAACAAATATATTGATTTTAAATTAATTTAACTATTCAAATTTGATTTTATGGATTTTTAAAAATCATATAATTAATGTTAGTAATTTTAATATTGCATAGGAGACCCAATATGTTAATCGGTCCACCATTGCTTATGGGTGGGGCCCATGAAGACCACCTAAGGTGGCACACCCCACCCTAATGAAACTTTCTTTGTGTTACTTTAAGCTTTGGCTTGAAAACAAAGGTTTTAAGTGTTTCGGAAAGGTTTTGCCTTGAGGAAGCTTTCGATGGATTTTTAAAAAGCATGAGTAGGATTGTGCATAATTTTGGTAAATAATGGAATATTTTATTTCATTTCTATTGATGGGAAAAAGGTTTAAGAATGAGGGATAAATGTTCTAGCACCTTCCATAATGTTAATGGGCCCATTTATGGAATGGAGGGCTCAAATCTCTTACCTCACAAGTCACCCAATATCAATGGTTCATATTCAATCTCCCAAGAAGAAGCAAACCAAGGCAAACCCTAAGAAACTCTAATCTTGTGCAAAGCCTATAAAAATGGATTGTCTCTACCCAAAATCTCTACACCTTATCTTTCGATCTCTCTCTCTTAAGAAAAGTTTCTTTTTCTCATGAATGTCAAAAGGGGGCATGCCCCACTTTCTGATCTTTGAGATCTATCTCTCTCTCCCATATTACGAAAGAACCTAAGGGGTTTAGGTTATTCAGTGTTGTCATGTCTCTCATGGTGTCTCTTATGATCTCTCATCTCTCATTAGGGTTTTAGACTATAGGGTTGTTGTAGAAAAGAGAAGTGTTTCTCTCAAACTAGATTGCTAAGTTGATTCACCTAAGGGTTTGGGATTTATGACAAAGGAGGTCATAATTCTATTAGAGAGTTTGGCCTAACCTTGCTTTCTCGGTTGAGATTGAAGGTTGATCATTGATCACGCACTATCGGATAGTGGTGACTCGGTGTGGGATGTAATAAGCCAGGTTGAGGTAATTTTCGACACCCACTTTTTGTTTTTTGCCATATTTAATTATATTGTCTTTATATTCTCAAGCATAAGAATTGTGGATATTTTATTTGTTTAAAGAAAATTGGTTTAATGGCATCAAAGTTTTTAAGATATTGGATTTATTAATTTTATTTTCTTTGAAGCAAGAGTTATTGAAATAAGACTACTTGTAAGTGATCTTTGCAAGAAGAAAATAAAAAGAAAAGAAAATGGGCGAAAAGAAGAAAAAAAAAAATTCCCCCAACAAGATCGCATTAGTCTTTCATTCATTAGTATTAGAGCTATTGATACTTGTTGTCATTAGTTGTCTTTTCTCTTTATTGAATCTAGATCAAGCTTAGGAATAATATATAAGAAAGCTAATGACATTTGTTGTAAGTCATACAGTCACGGTTAAGAATTATTGGAATATTCAAAGACCAAAAATGGTACTATGCAGAATTGGTATTCTGGGCTATTTTGGAGCAGTGATATGAAGAAGATACTGATGTATATTTTTATTGCATACTTTAGTAATATTGTGTGTCTTTGAAAGTAGGATCTACTTGAAAAACTACAATGGGAGATCCGAAGGGAATTGAGAGTTATGGAATAATCGATGAAGGGTGTTAGTTCTGACCTTGCAAAATCCAAGAACTGTCCATTAAGTCCCATGATTTTTTTTTTCCCAAACATATAATTTTATATCTAGATAAAATTTGACTGTAACTCATCAAATTGAGTCTACTTTCAAATAAAAAATAGTTTCATCAAGAAATTCCTTATGCTTTAAATGATATGGTCTATTTATAGAAAGGTGCGTAAGTGCTATTTTCTGTAACAAAAATTATTTCAATGACTTGAAGTCATGATTTTATTTCCATTAATAACATATTGTTTTATGATCCACACTACATTTTTAGACTTCTATTCAGAGTCTATTTTCTAATAAAATTTATTTGAGAGAGAAATATCTATGGAAAGAGCGAAATAAAAATCTTGGATTTAAAAGAGGTCATCCTAAAGTTTTTGGAATTTTGTATGTTTTTCATTAAGACATAAATAGCTATATTTATCAAGCCTACTTAACAAAGTAATATGAGGCTGTGGAAATATATGTGTTACCATTGTACGTTTACTTTCAAAAAAAATTGGTTTGAAAGGGAAAATCCATGAGAGTAGAGAGAAAAGACAATTTTGCTAGATAGTGTTCCGCTTGAAATTCTGCAGTGTGATTTATTTTGAGATGTGAATGTTAGTTATTTATTTCCCTCAAGAAAAGTATTTTTTGGGATTCACACCATGATGTTATGATTTGGTTTTGAGCAGTGTTCACAAAATTGCCTGGTTTGAGCCGGAACCGGTCAATTAGATTGCTACCATTGGGGTGGTGAGTCTGGTTAGGGCCGGTTCTACGGTACAACTCACAAGACGGACTCTCCAAAAAAAATCAGCCACAAAACCGGCCGGTTCAACATCTAACCGGTCGTGCTTTTATAAAAGTAGCAAGTTTTCAATTAACCAGACCGGTTCGCCAATATAAAGGCCTTTTTAAAAAATAACGGAACCATATAAATAACAACATTATTTTGAAATAAAGACCGTTATATGTAGTAGAAAATATGTGAATCCAATTTTTCACCTTTTTTTACTCTGTTTGAGGCTAATTTTTTGTTTTTTTAGTGTTTTAATGGTTTAAATTACTATATAATTGATATAAAACAAGTAATTTGGATTTAAAATACATACAAGTAATTTTTTTCCACCATTCTTTCAATGATCTCCGCAATACCTAATGGTTTTTGATGAACTTTGAGGACTTTGATTTCTATTCGAAGTATTTACGAGATTCAAGTTTTAATTTGTTCAGAAAATAAAAATCAAGGTTTATTTTTGCCCAAAAGGCTGCTGCTTAGAGAACTTGTGTTCTACCAAAAAATGCAGATTTTTTGTCCATTTATTGGTTGATTTTTATCAAATTCAGATGTGTATTTCGATCATTGAGGCTTCATATGTCAAATAAAGTTGGTATGTTTATTTATCTTTGAGTAAACTTTTTTATATGAATTTTTTCGTTGCACCATATCATAAAATTTTCATCTATCTGAAATTTTTGCCTTTTCATCAATTAAATTAAAAATCCTTAATATTGTTTTATGATTTTTGGTGAGTTTGAAAGATGATCGAAGCCTTTACAATGCTTGTATGTTTATTTGTTCAATTAGCTAAACATTGAGGGTAGTTTCTTGCTCAAAATATTGCTTCACTTTTGGGGTTTTTGAAAAGTCGATTTTTCTAAAAAAAGTTATTTTTTTAAGAAAATTATGTTTTTTGATGAAATTGGGAAGTGTTTTTCTATTTTTCTTAATAAAATTATTTTTAATAGAATTATTATTTTTTAATAAATTTAAGTTTATTGATGAATATGGGAAGTGTTTTTCTAATTTGCTCAATAAAATTATTTTTTCATCAAATTACTATACTTATTTTTTGATAAAATCAAAGCACAACACACTGATATGGATATGGTAAATACATACAAGAACATATAAGAACAGTAGAACATATCAGTGTGTTGTGCATTGATTTTCGTTTTGTTGCATATCAAGAGATGTAGTTTTTTTGAAGTATAGCTTATTTAACTTCATCGAAAAAGTATTGTATGAATTATGCTTTATTTAACTATATGGCAGAGGTCCATTCTATTTCTTGTCATAATTAGTTGGCATTTTTATTTGATTTAATAGCCTCAAGCAACTTTTGTTATTTGCAAAAGAAATGCATAAACTTTCATTCTTAATGTGAGCGATTTTTGTAAAAAGAAAAAATAACCAAAAAGTTTTTCATGTAAGGTTTGTGTAACGACCAACATTTTCCCTGCCAAATAGTTTGCACAGCGTGAAAAGAAGGGAAGGAAAAGGGCGCGCGGCAGTGGAAGGCGCATGGCGAATTGCGCATGGCAGTGAAGAGAGAGAAGAGAAGATAAGCACGTGGCGATAGGAAGGAGAAGCGTGCAGCGATAGGAAGGACGAGCGTGCAGTGATAGGAAGGTGAAGCACACGGCGATGGTGAAGGGTGCGCGGCGATGGTGAAGAGCATTCGGTGATAGAGAGAGTGCAAGACGACATAAGAGAGCACAACAGTGTATGCGCTGTAGCAAGAGCATAACACCGCGAGTGAACGGGGGGCATCGCCTTGTGCGTAATGTCGTGTGCAGCACCGATGTGCATGGGTGATGTTCGCCACTTGTCAAACTGCATGAGAGGTGAGTTGCCACCTGTCGGTTTGGGCTACCACCTGCCTTGAGGGGTGGGTACTTAAGCCCTTTCCTCTCCCTCACATCCCTTACTCTTCACTCTTCCACATCTCTCTCTCTCTC
>NW_006499159.1:1449477-1484033 GCF_000471905.2 Amborella trichopoda
GTTTACCATAGTTTGATGAGTTTGGCTACTCAGTAAGTGATCATCATAATCCTAAAAATAATCATCGATGAAAGATATAAACAAACTTTCAAAATGGAAGTAAAAAAAAATAATGCGAGCACTAGCATTTATAGATAACAATTTCACCTTTAGAAATGCACAATTAAACCCAATCCAAATGATTGAAATGCATATAACACTTTAACGACAGTGCATAATTCAAAGGATTTCACAAAATACCCTACTGGCGTCCCAAGTAGGTCACTTATATACCCCATCAGTGTCCTGATGGGTCCACTTAATCCCTATCGGCGTCCCAGATAGATCCACTTAATCCCTGCAGGTCCACTTATACCTCACCGGCCTACCGGATGGGTCCACTTAATCCCTACCGGCGTCCCAGATAGGTCCACTTATACCTCACCGGCGAACCGGATGAGTCCACTTGCATACTTAAATTATTTCTAAATCTCTTTAAACATTCGGAAGCAGCAATATCATGTACTCAACATATCACTGAAATCATTAATATGAATTTCACTTAAACCATTAATAACAGTCACTCTCTATAGCATTTCAAAAATAACCAATCAAATATTTTGGGCTCAAATTTAGAAAGGTAGCAGTTTGTAAAGGCATTCTAGCATAATTGCCAATTTAATATGTATAGAAAAACTCTTATAGAAATTCAAGAATACGGAATTATCACAATTTATGGGATATCAATCCAACAAATAAACATTTCACAACAATACTATAATCAATTGCAAAAATGTCAATTGTAAATAATAAGGCAGTCATTTGCACATGAATTTTACAATGTCTAAATATTCAAAACAGTAGAAAGAAATATCACAATTTTACTAAAAGCAGAAATATCACATTTATTTCTAACAATAGACAAGAAAAATAAATAAATTTATTTTTCATAATTTGCAGCATTCAAAATTTCTAACATAGATAAAATATCACATTTTTTTATTAAAAAGATTATTTTTCAAGATAATGAGGTCACGTGCGCATAAAATTTATCGTGCCTAAAATTCATGATAATAAGCAGAAATAATTATTTCATTTCATTTTTAAAAAGAATGGATTATTTTTCGAGACAATGAGGTCACTTACACACAAAACTTATAAAATAAAGATCCTGGACGGAAATATCACTATTTATTAAAAACAGACTATTTTTCAGGAAGACGATGTCACTTACACACAAATATTTGAGAGGGAGCTTCCGATAAAAATTCGGCTAGAGAGAGGAGTTCACTATGTTTCGACCAGAGAGAAAAATCTCATAAGTTTTCTAAGTTAGGAGTCTTCACCTCTCTGAATTTAAATTCTACTAACATATTATTTTATTCTTTTATTACGTTACAGGTGTGAGCGTTAGTTTACGCTTTAAACACCTAAAGCCCACATCCTTTGGTGGACGTGGCAAGAGCAAGGAAACACAAAGCTTTTAAAACAAAAGCTTTTAAAAGTAACGATGGTCCCTAAGGACCACCATGTTGAAACGAATTGTCATGTATTAATAGTTTTTTTTTTTTGAAAGTTTAGGATTGTTACAGCCTGAGAGATGAAGCTGATAGAAGATGCAGTGGAGTGGTGCTTGACTTTACCCTCTAGTTTTGAGGTAGGAATAACTGCAGGTATAAGAGGGGAACCTCAGCTCTTTCAACATATTCGGGTAGTACAAAAGACAGACCCCCAACTTATGAAAATCCTGGAAGAATTAAAGCAAGAAAGAAAGGAGGATTTTTTTGTTGGCAGTGATGATTAGTTAAGATTTAAAGAACAGGTATGTGTCCCAAATGATGAGGATAACAAGAGGGTCATTTTAGAAGAGGTACACCACTCCCGTTATACTGTACACCCAAGAAGCCCAAAAATGTATCAGGATTTAAAGAAGACTTTCTGGTGGAATAACATGAAGAGGGAGGTGGCACAATTTGTTTCTAAATGCTTGACCTGTCAGCAAGTAAAGGCAGAGCACGAAAGACCTGCCGGACTGTTGCAACCTTTGCTTGTGCCGGAATGGAAATGGGAGCATATCGCGATTTATTTTGTATCCGGGTTGCTAAGATCAGGCACTGGACATGACAATGTTTGGGTTATTGTAGACCGATTAACTAGGGCCGCACATTTATTACCGGTTCGCACTACCTATACCTTGGATAAACTGACTCAGCTGTATGTCAAGGAGATAGTAAGGCCACTGGAGTACCTATTAGTATTGTGTTTGACAGGGACTCTGGATTCACTTCAAGGTTTTGGAGCAGTCTGCAATAAGCTTTGGGGACAAGACTCACTTTTAGTACTACTTTTCACCCCCAGACTGATGGACAGTCAAAAAGGACCATTTAGACCATAGAAGATATGTTGAGGGCCTGTGTTACGGACTTAAAAGGAAACTAGGATGATCACTTACCTCTGATAGAATTTGCTTATATCAACAATTTCCAAGCCAGTATTCAAATGAAACCTTTTGAAACCCTGTATGGGAGAAAATGCAGATCGCTAGTGTGTTGAGAAGAAGTCGGCGAAAGGATACTATTAGGGATGGAAATTGTTCAAGTAACATCAAAAAAGATCACTCTAATTCGAGAAAGGCTTAAAACAGCTCAGAGTCGGCAGAAGAGTTATGTCGATAATTGCCAAAGGGACCTTGAATTTGAAGTAGATGATCGGGTTTTTTTTAAAGTATCACTAATAAAGGGAATTACGAGGTTTGGCAAGAAAGGGAAGCTAAGTCCGCGATTCATTAGACCCTTTGAAATATTAGAGAAAATTAGAGTCGCGGCATATCGACTGGCCTTACCGCCTGAGTTGGCCAATATTCATGATGTTTTCCATGTTTCATTATTAAGAAAGTATCAACCCTATCCATCCCACGTCTTGAAGTATGAGCCGATGCCGATCAGGGAAGACGTAACTTATGTTGAGCAACCAATTGAGATTTTGGATAGAAGGGTTTAAGTTTTGCGCAACAAAGAAATTCCCCTGGTCTGGGTTTTATGGCAATATCATTCGAGGGAAGAATTGACATGGGAGTGAGAAGATGAAATCCGGGCTAAGTACCCCCATTTATTTGATTGATGATTTTTAGGACAAAATGCTTTTTAAAGGAGGGATAGTGTAACGACCTAGATTTTCCCGGCCGAATAGTTTGCACGACAGGAAAAGGAGGGAAGGAAAAGGGTAAGCGACAGTGGAAGGCGCACGGCAGAGTGCGCACGACAGTGAAGAGAGAGAAGAGAGGGCGAGCGCACTGCGATAGGAAGGAGAAGAGTGTGGCACTAGGAAGAAGAAGCGCGAGGCGATAGGAAGGACGAACGTGCGACGATAGGAAGGTGAAGCGCACGGCGATGGTGAAGGGCGCACGACGATGGTGAAGAGCCTGCGACAATAGGGAGAGCGCGCGACGGCAGAAGAGAGCACGACAGTGTACGCATGGCAGCGAGAGAGTAACTCCGCGAGTGAACGGGGGGCATCGTCGTGTGCGTAACGCCGTGTGCAGCACTAACGTGCATGGATGGTGTTCACTACTTGTCAAAATGCATGAGAGTTGGGCTGCCACCCGTCGGTTTGGGCTACCACCTACCTTGTGGGGGGGGAACTTAAGCCCTTTCCTCTCCCTCATGCCCCTCACTCTTTACTCCTCCACATCTGTCTCTCTCTCTCTAGGACAAGCTTTGGGGAAGCTACCCTCACCTTGGAGCAGCCATTGTTAGAGTTGAAAGACTCTGGGAAAAGCATAGGAGGGCACCATTGTTGTTTTGGTAAGTGGATTACTACCCCCTTGCATCAAGTTGTATGACGCATGATTTAGCCATGAATGAATCTTGAGTTAAGCCAGAGATGAGACATGAGGTTTTATAGAAATCGCGTAAAAAAATAAGATAGCATGAACGTATTTGTGCTTTGTTTTTCCATAAATTTGGCCTTCTTTTTATGAATGGTTAGGCACTGTTATTATTTCTATTGAGACCAAAAATTTGTGGGTTGATGACTTTGTAAGTCTAGTTTAAGCTAGATTTGGTTTCATGTTGATGTCTTCGATGGATTTGAAGTTATGAAATAGTTTTTGAAACATGCCATGCTTGCACTGTAATTTTCCAGGGAATTCATCTGTTGTTATGATGAGATTTTGAATGAGCAAATGATATCTGATTGACCTAAAATTTCCACCATTGGAAATGTATATGAGTTGCTTTGAGTTTGGTGTTTATGACTAGTTAAGATTCCTGATATTTTGGAGGATATACTTTGTTTTATGCCTCCATGTTACTGTTAACAGATTTTGGTAATTTTCAGGAATGTTACTTCTGTTGAAATAAAAGCTTGACTAAGAAATTGAAGTCCAAATGACACCAAACTACTGCCATTGGAAATATTTCTGAGTCTATTTTAATGCTCATGTTTTCATATTGTTCTAATTTTTCATGTATATAAAGTTATAGTTCAAACTCTGCCAGTAGGTCAGTGTAGACAGGTTTAGTGAAAACATAGAATCGATGTCACAGATTTTGACTGACCAAAATATGTCCATTTTCTTCCAAACCACTTTCATTTGAATGATACATAAGTAAGATTCAATTCACACGTTGAGCACGTTTTGAAATCTCTTCTTGATTTGGTTTTATAGAGTGAGATTCAAAGGCATGTCATTGCCTTTACTGCACAACAGATTTCACATTTAATGTCTCAATTATTTTAAAATTTTGAGGGAACGAACAAGGTCTAATTTCTTTCAAACCACTCCTATTTGAAAGTGGTTGTGTCTAGCACAAAATTGATTTTGGAACTATCTTTAAATTCCAAATGAATAGAAAGTTGTGACCCTAATTGTGGCTAGATGTCACGGCTAGAATTTGCAGCTATAACACTTATTATGTGATATGGCTAATGTTATTCTGTGAGATCGACACCGAGATTCTGTGACTTTGATAACATATGATACTGGTGTCATTACTTTGTGACTCTAATATAGACGTTCTGGGAAACCGCTAATGTTATCATGTTATACTGATACTATTATACATGATGTGACCGCTACGCAATGGGTCCTCCATTGGTTGTGGATACTTTAATTTATGTTATATTGATACTGTTATACATGTTGTGACCGCTACGCAATGGGTCCTCCATTGGTAGTGGATACTATAATTTCTGTTATACTGATACTGTTATGCATGTTGTGACCGGTACGCAATGGTTCCTCCATTGGTAGTGGATACTGTAATTTCTGTTATATTGATACTGTTGTGCATGCTATGACTGCTACGCAATGAGTCCTCCATTGATAGTGAGTATTCCAACTCTACTATATGAGAACAGAAACCTATATATGACTACTACGCAATGGATCATCCATTGGTAGATGGATATAGTGTACCTCGATTCCTATGATAGGAGTAGAGCCGAGATGTGTCTGTAAAGAACTGGGAGGGTCGCGCCCCCCAAAATTATCATGGGCACTACACATTGGGTCCTCCAATGGTAATATAACGTTCTCTCACTTGAGAGAGGGTCGTGTCTTGCAAGGCCTCAGCCTATCAAAAACCCCAAAGTGTACTGAGGATGTGTACGTGAGTGAGGATATTACAAAGTGGGACATCCACTTATCGTTATCCTCCCTCCTGAATGAGGGTAGAAGTCCCAAGTTTTCGGGTTAGCTTGACCTGATCGATGTGACTTCTACTTCGGGAGTAACTTGTTATGTTCTGCTTATCTAAATTCGTCAGTTTTGCTTATTTGAATTCGGTATTCTGTATGAATATCTGACTATATATGTACTATTTACAAAGGTTGATGTTCTCTTGAGAACAAGAAATGCTTTGTTAATTGAATCTTACCATCTTTATACAACATTCATATATACTCTGATGTGTGACCATACTCTGTGAGACAAATATGATATCTGACGAACAATGGGCATATTATTATGTATTCACTGATAGGCAGCAATGTAAAGCATTAGTGTCTGATTGCGTGTGGCGAGCAGCGGACAGGTGATAACAGGTGTTCGGAGTTCAAACCGGTTCAAGATTTCTTCTTGACTTTGTTGGTGTCTGGTGGCATTGCCATGTGTGATTCTTATTTATGTAATATTTTTAAGATGAATGTTAGGTTTGTAAGCCTCAAACCTTATTGTAAAGACTTTTGGAGATGAATGAAGTTAATGGTTTTAATTTTTTCAATTTTCTGTCGCTTGATGAATGAGTTTTATCTTCTTCTCGTCGTTATCTCTAATTAGGCATTTTTAATAGGTGTTGATGTTACTCCCATCTGAGTGACGTACGTGACCTTTGGTCGTGATCCCGTACTCTGTCGCCATCCGGTGGGGGTCAGAGGGGCGGGGTCGTGATAGTTTGGGATAAATATGTTAATTCTTGGAAGACTATGTTTCATGACAAAAATATCTTCAAAAAATATCCTAAGATATTTTCATGTATAAGACCATAGTATTCAAATATTAATTTATAAAAATTTGTTTCAATTTTTTTTTTGTGAGATAAATATATGTAATAAGATATTATACACTTAATCTAAGTATTTCTATTTTTTTTTTATTTTTTTGGGAGTTTTTGATGAATTTCATAAAAAAAAAATCTACTTGACCGGTTAACCACTCCGGTTAGTCCGGTCCCGGTTCAAACCGCTCCCAGCCTCATGTCTAATTAACCATTCTGGTTCAATTTTATGAACACTGATTTTGAGTCTAGTTTTCAACACAAAATATTTCAAGAAGAAATTCTTTGAGGATTGAGATAAACAAATTTTTATTGAGTAGTGCTCAACTTGATTTTTTGTTGAGAAAATTGCATTGTGACGTGAATGTCACTAAAACGAATACTCACTAAATGATATGATTTAGAGATGGAACTAAACACTATTTTATATATTCGAGTCTATTTCAATAGTCAAAAGGATTCAAAGAGAAGCTCTTTATGAGTTGAGAGATATCATATTTTGATCATTGGATGCTTATGTTCTATTATGCAGTAAAATAAAAGATGTGGCACGTTAAGGCACATCTTTAGATTCCTAATTATGAAGACCGTTTTAGTGATCATTTAAAAAGGTTTTATAGTGTTTCATGAGTATGGTTTATTATACTAAAACTTCAGACAAATGTAATATAGAGTTGGCGAGATGTGACACTCTATATGAAGAGTATTTGATTTGGGAATAGCAAAAATAAGAAGAAAAAAAAATACCTATGAAAACATATTGGTTTTTTCGAAATGAATGGATAATATAAAGAGAGATTTGGTGGTAGCATAGAAACGCTAAAGATCAGTGCTAGCATAGACTTCTTGACATGTACAACCGATGAATAATATATTCTCTATTAGTTGTGTGCTCTTTCAAGATCACAAAATCTTATCAAACAAGTAAACGCAATAAATCAAGAAAGCTTAGGTACCACACTGCATGGTTTTGAGGTATGAAATTTATCACACATTACATAGTAAGGTCATATAGGGAAAGAGGATTTAGTAACCCTTTATTTTTAAGTTTCATATACTTCTTTGGTTTTTTTGGCTATTTGTTTTATGAATATGTATGGACCATATGGACATAAGGTGATAGGTGCTAA
Organism: Amborella trichopoda; assembly: GCF_000471905.2. Next base: position 1,457,084 of record NW_006499159.1, read on the forward strand.
ACAAATTTGAAAGAGCCGGTTTTGAATACCATGTATTTTTGTACCTCCATGTGCTTGAGTATGAAGTACCTAAGGTAGTGATACACACTGAGATGTGGTTTGATCGAGGGCTTTGAGCTTAAGTATGAAACACGAGAGATGGGTGTGGCTCATTCAAATATGTAAGCACGAAGGGAGTCTTCTGATGGAGCTCAGTCTTAGTGATCATCCTCCCAATAATATTTATAATATGATGTATTGCATGTGATGATAATCTCTTTGCTAGAAAGGAAATATTTTGTCAAGGCTTTAAAAACCATTCTTTAGTCATGCATTATTTTGGATAAAATTATAAGAAGGTATTCATGATTTGTTTTTGTGGCCATGAACTTAACTTGGTAGGAAATAAAAGGTGAATGCGGTAAAATGATTTATTAAGCATGTATTTTAAATTAAATTAGATGATTTTAGAAAAACTTAAGTCTACAAATATGGTTTTGAGAAAACCATATAGTTTGCAAGGTCCATTAAGTCTTTATGAAAAAATCATTCGAAGTCGTCATACTATTATCTAACTATTGTTTGTGAATGTATATATACTTGGACAATAGGTTTTTACTAAAGAGAAATTTTGGGAGAAAATTGTCATGCACTGGTTTTTTAAATACCCATATGCCTAAACCATGTTTCTAGTTATTTAGAATTATCGATTACCTAAGACCTTGAACATTGTAAGAAATTCATCTTGCTAAGCTTCTTTTGATTAAATAACTTGGTTTGTATGAATTTACTACCATGACGACTAGTGTGGTTGAACCTTTGTGGTTCAAGAAGGTTATATATATTGTGAACCAATGGGCATTGAATTACATATTGCATGAGACTTCTTATGCTACCTCATCATATAGGCATAAGAATGTTGAGAATGCATATGTTATATGTGCAATAATTAAGTGGGAGCTGCTACAATCCCACATTTCTTTTAACTGCTTTGATATTCAAATATACTTATGCAAACTATCTCACGGATCCAAATGATACGAAGTCTACATTTGGATATGTGTTCATGCTTGGAGGAGGTAAAGTTTCTTGAAAATCAAAGAAATAGGGTGTGGTGGAATTGTCTACCATGGAGGCAGAGTATGTGGCATGTTGTTTGGCGGGCAAGGAGGCCATATGGATTAATAAATTTTTAATCGACTTGATTTCCCCCCCATACGTTGTAAGGAAATAATTTCCTTCAAAATCACAATTCAATAGAAATCCATTGATAAACTGGTATTTACTCAAAAAGGAGAAAATGTATCAATTTCTATTTTTGTAGAATACAAGTACCATTGTCAAATAGGATTTTCACAGCAAAAGCGTGGTGATTCTATCCAAAAAATTAACGAAATAAAGGAACTCAATGAAAATCATTGGATATATAAAACCCTTAAACCAAATTTTAGTGATAACCTAATAAAGCTATGATCAAAATATCCTAGATATTGTAGCCTAAAACTCTGTGATCCAAATAGGATTATTAGAGTTAAGCCCATGGTCTGTACCAAAAAGGATATAGACGAATTTTCCATCCAGTTAAAGAACTCTTAAAAAGATGACTTATATAACCGATTACAGGCCCACATTCTATTCCTGCATTTAAAACCACGCCCCAATTTTCAATTGAAGTATCAGTTTCAAGAATAAGTTTATCCCCTTTTTTAGGGAAGTAAATAGTTGGCGCTTTGTCAAGATCTGCCTTAATCTTTCGGATCATTTCAGAGTCTTTATTATCCCAAGTGAATTCTTTATCATTTTTTAGTGTTTCTAATAAAGGATTTTCTTTTTTAGAGAGATTTGAGATAAAATTTATTCCATAATTGAGAATTCCTAAGAAACTTTGCAGATGTTTTTTATGAAGGAAAGTTTTAATTTTAGCAATGATATGCTCTTGTAATCTTATACCTTGTTGGTTTAAGATTATTCCTAAAAATTCCAATGATGATTTTTCTACTACAATCTTTTCATTACTTAGGATAATTCCATTTTCTAAGAATTTATTGCATATTATTTTTAGATATTGTTTTTGATTTTCTAATGCTTTAGATAATACCAAAACATCATCAATGTATACTACAGAAAAATCGTTTAGGTCTGAAAAGATTTTATCCATCCATCTCTGGAATATCTGAGGGGCATTACATAATCCAAAAGGCATTACTTTCCATTGGTAATGGCTACTGGGTGAATGGTTTTGACTCTTCTATCATCGTTATTTGAAAAAAATCCTGATTTGCATCCAAATTTACTATAATAGTTTGAGTTTTGTTTTTGATAGATTAGTACATCTTTTCTAAGTATGAAATATCCGTCAAACTCCAGATTCTGATTTTGTCTTTGATAGTTTATGACCATTCTGGCTTTTCCTATTTTTTATTTATTATGGTTTCTTACCATGAACGCAAGACTAGAATGTAGACTTGTAGTCGGTTCTATAAGTCATTTCTCTAAGAGTTCTTTTTACTTGATGTAAAATTTGTTTATATCCTTTTTGGTATAGACTATGGCTTTAACTATAATAATCCTATTTGGATCACAAAGTTTTAGGCTGCAATATCTAGGATGTTTTTACCATAGCTTTAGTGGGTTATCACTAAAATTTGGTTGAAGGGTTTTATATACCCAATGATTTTCATTGAGTTCTTTTATTTCGTTAATTTTTTTTATAGAATCACCATGTTTTTGGGTGAAAATCCTATTTGACAATGGTACTTGTGTTCTAAAAAAATAGAAATTGATACATTTTCTCTTTTTTAAGTAAGGACCGGTTTATCATTATGGATTTCTATTGGATGGTGATTTTGAAGGAAATTATTTCCTAGAATAAAATCACCATGCAAAAAAAGAAAACATAAAACTTATAGAATAATAATTTTTCTATTTCCTAACTAAACTGAAACATTTTTTGCCTTATCTGAGTATTATTACCATCAATTCTAGTTGCATGTATAAGGGTATTCACCTTTTCCCTTTTTCCTAATGGTAGGGCAGTTGGACTACAGGCACAAATTGTTGCACCGGTGTTTACCAGAATATCTATATGATATGGTTTATATCTCGAAAAATTAAATTCCCCAAAAATAAATAAATATATTTTTCGATTTTGGTTATGGGAAATATAATTTATTCATCTTTCCCTATTTGTATTCTAGAAAAAGTTAAAGATTGTTGAATTTCCTCTTGTTGTTTATCATTTTCTTCCTTTAGATTTTCTGACGAAGATCCTGGAAAAACACGTATAAGAATAGTTTTAAAGCCTAATGGATTTGGGATTATTAAGAATTTTTGCTTTTGTTCCATATGATCAAAGCTTAGTTTCCTTTCTTCAAGAATATTTGTAGGTTAATCAACACTTAATCTTTTGTTTAAAAGTCTTTGATCATTAGAATACATGTTATTTCCATAGGCATGAAAAATAACAAAATGTGCCTATATTTTTCAAGTTTTATTAGTAAACTTTTTTATTAACCAATTAGCTGGGATTTCTAAATCTCGCAAATTGATTAACTTGGTTGTATTTATGAATGAAAATTACGCGGTTCAAACACTTCTACAAATTGATTGCCTATATCTTTTGTAGATGCTTTTGTGGTACTTGTCAATTCATGGATTGCTTTCTACTCAATTGCAAGATCAAAACTATCTTCTTTAATTCCAACATTTTTTGTTTGGATGATTATCTTAACAATGTATTGGATATTTTTATCTCATACTGAAATAAAATACTTAAGTTTTATTTTAAACCAAACTTTTCCAATAATCTGATTAGACTATAATCCTCCTATTACTGCTTTAAGAGGATCATTAAATCTTTTATCCAAGGCAACAACTATTATTGGGGTATCTATTTCTTGTCGAAATAATACAGTTATTTCGATTAGGATTATACCAATATGCATATACCTGAGCTTAAGATATTGTTTTATCATCCTTGCAACCTTAGCTTTGTCAAAAATAGTCATTTCAATAGAGCCATTTTATGAGCTTTAGCAGATGTATTTCCGCTAAACTGCTCGAAATGTCTGGCATTTCAAAATTGGAATTTGGATAGTTTATATATTTCTTTTTTTTTTAGAACATTTAATTTTTCTAATTTAGATTCATCAATAGTAAATTATTCATGAATTATATCTCCTAGTTTAAGAATTTGTTGTTCTTCATCATTAGAGACTCCAGATGGGTGTTCTTCATCCATCATGAAGACTACTTCCGAATCTGAATCACATTAGATATTTCTTCTTCGTAGCAAATATCAAGATTGTTTTCTTTAAGGTTTTTTATTATTTTATTGATATTTTTTTCCTTTTTTAGGGCAATTAGGAGCTATATGTCCTTCTTCATATCAGACATAGCAACGACAACCTTTTTTGGGTTCCTTGTTACTTTACTTAACGATGTATCATTTTTTATGGTTGAAATTATTTCTTTTATTCCATTTTTTCCATTTGAACTTTTTCTTTTGCATATGTAGACTTCCAATATTCGATTATTTCTTTGATGGATTCAAAGTTTTTAGAATCTTTATCTAAGGCTAATATTTCGGTTCCATAAAATAACATTTTTCTAAGTTCATACAGCCTTTTGGAATCAGATACTTTACCTTTTAGTAAGGAATTCACATTTCATAAAAGCATCTTTGACTCTTGATTAAGATAAATATTTTTTATTGATCCTAGATTTTCCAATTTTTCTTCTATTTTTATTAATTTATTAACAACGGTACTTGAGTTCTACAGGAATAGAAACTAATACCTTTTCTCCTTTTTAAGTAAGGACGAGTTTATCATTAAGTATTTCTATTGGATAGTGATTTAAAATTATTTCCTAGAATAAAATCATAATGTATAAAAAGAAAACATAAAACTTTTGAAATAAGAAGTTTTTTATTTCCTAACCAAATTGAAACATTTTTTGCCTTATATGTCACTTTGGGCCAACTTTTTCACTAAATTTTCTCATACATCATACTATATATCCTACACTATGTTACATACCTTTTGCACACACCGAGTTCTAATCAATTTCCATTGAAATATATTATCATCTACTTCAATTCAATTTCATATGATAGTCTTGAGTCTCTGTTGGCATTAATATATATTTTACTAGTCTATTTTTGGTTTGGCTCCAGGTAGACTTTCTATTTCTTTATTTTAGTTAAATGTTTTTTGAGACTTTGATTTTCTTTTTCTTTCAAAATTTTCATAGTAATCAACACTCCTACTCATTTTATTTGGTTCCTAAAGGATTTGTAACGCTCCTATAGATGTTGTACCATTGTAACAATATATCATAACCATAGAGGTTGTACCAATGTAACAATGTATCAGAACTCTTTTGAATGAGCATTCTCTTCACCTAAGTTCATATATTTTATTTTAAGTTCATATATTTTATTTTCTTTTCAAATCCTCTCATTCTTCATCCAATTTGCTCCGGATTTTGCTTCTAAGAAATGCCATGAGTCGGTGATGATCTCAAACACTTCCTATAGGGTTGAGAATTGACCCGATCCAGATCCCAAATCTGGATTTCATACCCTATTCGGATCCAGTTATAGACTTAAAATTTGGATCCAAAATACGGATCTGGACCCCCAAGTCCGAATTGAAATCTGGATCGGAACCAGGTGTAGATGTATTCGATCCAGATCTGACCCCAATCCAGATCAAAACCAAGTGTAGATGAAAGTTTATAATGCACTACTCTCATGTTTTGAAAACACAAAAAATAATATTTATAGGGATTTTTAGTGATTTTAAATTTTTTTTATGGCCGATCTGATCGATCCAGTCAATTCTTCAATCTAGACTATTTTTCTACCCATCCCACCTAATTTTTTGGATGGACAATTTGGGTCGCTGATCGATTTTTTGAAAGCCAGGGGTGGAGAGCATTGTGGTGCCCAATGAGAGATAGGAGACCAGGTGTAAAAGGACTGGCCCCTTTGCCTAGGCCTGTTGAGACAATATGATGTCAAGGGTTCTATTTCTACTAGGTTAAGATGTCAAAAACAGAAAAAGAAGTGGGTGTATCATATGAAATGGGAACTATTGTGAATGCATATTTGGAGTACGAAAGAGACCTGGTGATCCAGTTCTGGACAACCACGAATCAGTAAACCAGTGTCAGGCAAACTTTCTATTTTAAATTTTTTATGATTTCTAATTGTATGGTATAACAATGTCATCACCTTCATATCCAAACCCTAGATTTTTTAAATACTGTGTGCGACTGTACTAGTTGCCCTAGATTTTTAATTGGGATTTTATGTATACTTGTGCTTTAATTACTAGATATGCATTTCTCCATATATAGCACTTAAGACTCACACTTCACCAGAAAAAGCAAGGCAAACTTATTTTAGTCCCATCGATATTATCCATGCAACCTAATACGTGGGAAAATTTAATCACCACAAATGAGGATGACAACACATTGTCAATAATTAGAAGTTTAGATTTATGTATATATGGTCTATGGACATCGTTTTTCATGCTTCATTTTCTTTAATTTGTAGAAGCAATGAAATATATGGCCATTCTTGCACTCTTCTTGGTGCTACTGTTACTTTTTTATGCAGGTAACAATTTGAACCACATTTTCTATTCATTTATGTGCATTTCATATTTTTGATATAATATTTTCTCTTTAGTTAGCTACATTAAACATTATTTAGGTTATAAAGAATGAATTCGGGAGTGAAACCTATAGCCTACTCATACTAAGCTCTTGTTCTTGTATAAATAAGCTGTAGTTCTACAATCCATCCGGTACTATAATTTGTCAACTGTAGTTGAAAATGTGTCTACTATAGTCATTATCCATGTTTTGAAACTCATCCCATTCCTCAAGACTCAGCCCTGGCCCATGCAAAGTTACTTGAGAGAGTCTGATATAACTCGCTTGAGTAGTCTACACTCCTAAAAAACCTATAAATTTGAAAAAAAATCAATTAAAGTGTTAGAAAATGTAAAAACCAAACTTAACCATAAATAATTAAGTTTCTATAAATCGTAACCTTGTGAAAACAAAATAAAGCCTCGCCTCAAATTCTCATCCGGAAAGCACTTTCAGCAATTGAAATCTCCATGATGGCTCTAAAATCAATTTCCAACACCAACAACAAAATTTGAACTAAAAAAATGTACAGATCTCTTGGATTTGTGAACACTTATTTTGAAAGCGAAATGAATGATTTACATAATTTGTTGCAATATAGATTATTTTTAGAGTTGAAACCTTTTGTTTTTCACAGCCATAATGTTCAAGGGAACGGGGCTGGGCGCTTGTTGCCAGCCCTACTCTCTAGATATATGAATAGGGCCAAGGTTGGTACTCACCTCCTTATTACAAAGCATGCTCATTGTTTGGAGATGTTTTGATTTTTGTTGATTCCATCATATTTCCTTCAATTTTTAGGCTTTGTAGGTTGTGGAATGGCCAGACAAAAGATGGAGTGCATCAACGATATATACAAGGATCAGTGCAACAAGCTGACATGCAAATTGGCTTGTATCACAGAATATGGAAGCCTAGTTAGCAAATGTGTCCACGCTCATTTTTGTCATAGATCACTAATTTGCATTTCTTGGGTTGTTTCCCTTTTTCTATAAATGAGATTTCAATCTTAGCAAATGCTTTCCATTACATCCGAAGTCGCACGTTTCTGCTTTAGATCAGTGATTTTAGAGTTCAAAAAAGTTATGCAGATTCGATGATTTATGAAGAGTTAATATAAAGGTTGTCGTTTGTATAGAGCCTAGGCTGTAAACAATCAAATTAGAGCCTACCTTCAAATAGTATCAAGAAATGTGGTTTCAATATTTGAAATCTTTGTGATAGCTTTAAAATATATTTTTATATTTATTTACAAAATTTAATGCTTCAAAAATAGTGTAGATCGACAGTTTTATAAAAACTTTAAAATATTGAAAATTGACGGTCCAAAAATGTGTTACAAAATACACTATTTTCAAAACTCGGAATCCATTTTTTTCTTATGATCATGCATCTTGATGTCGAGATGATCAATTTGAAGATATTTGAGCATCAAAACAGCCTCTTCTAGTGAATTTTTTGAGGTAAGCTCAAATTTGATTGTTTAGAGCCTCGACCCTATATAAACTTTTCCATAAAATAAATAGTTAAGACACAGAGTTTTAAATAGTCTAGTCTTCATTGAAAATCCATTTTCTACAACTCATAATTGTTAGATTATTGACTAATAAATTTTGGAAAACATTTATATAAGGGGAAGGCTCTAACAATCAAATTAAGGCGCACCTCAAAAATAAATTAGAAAAGCTTGTTTCAAAATGTAAGGCCACGAGAAACAATAGATTTCAAATCTTGGAAATAGTGCATCTTGTAATCTAGTATCTAGACCGTCAATTTTTATGATTTTCAAGTGTTCATAGATCTGTTCGACCTACACTATTTTTTAACTTTAAATTTTATTATTAGTGATCAAAGTAAATTTTTAGACTATCATAAAGATTCATGATACTAAAACAATATATTTCGATACTATTTGAAGGTGCACCCTACTTTGATTGTTTAGGGCATCGGCTTTATACAAACCATAACCATAAAGTTTTAGGCCCAAAAGCCATCTCTAAGATAGACTTGAGAAAAGAGCTCAAATTTAAAAAAGTTATTTTCCCTGAGGCAACAAAGATCTATCCAAATGTCATAAGTATACTTCCTAAGTGTACTTGGAGTAACTTTGACTTTTTCCTTTGTCATTAATGGGTATTAATAGGTTAGTTCAAGTCCACGCAAACCCAGATCCGGATTTAACCCAATTGGGACTTAGATAAGAAAATAGAAAACAAAAATAAGAAAAGCATTTATATAAGGTTTAACTTTAAAATGTAAAATTACAGATGCATCTCAAAAATCTATCATAAAAGTTGTTTTAATGTTAAAAAATCTTGTAATCCTTTACAAATTCTACCCATGTATGTCATATCAATGTCGCTTGAGGACTGGCCTTCTGATTTCATTGGCTATGTTGTAATCATGAAATGCACAAGCCCCACTCATATCGGCTTTTGATATCATCAATCATCCTTTCAAGCCAGTTAGCTTTCAATGATGGCTTCTTTGCCTTCACTTGCTTAACGCACTCTCTTACATATGAACTTGTATTGATTTCATGGACGGTGCTCATTCTTTAATGAACTTGTTTGCTTTATGCTTCGGGCATTTATGTGGGATTGATTATTTTCTGCAATAAAATTTGTGAAGCTTCTTGAGCATATCAACAATTCTTAAAGAGTTTAGGTAAGATTTCAACATAAGCAAGCAACCCATATTGTGTGAACAAATTATGGTAAGTATTTTAAAAAAATTCAAAAAAAATGGTAAAAATAAGGTAAAAGCTTACCTGTAAAGCACTTTGAGTATTAGAAACCTCTATAATGGCTTTAAATCAAATTTCAATACTGACTATGAAATTTGAAACGTAAAAAATAGTACAAATCTTGTGGAATAATCGACTTTAAGACTTAAAATCTCGATATTTTTTCACAACCATAATGGGTAAGGCCGAATAATGGACTTGAAAGTTTTCTAATGACAAAACTGTAATTTTGGGTGAGTTTTAAGGTGAGGTTTCACTTATTTTAATATGGCTGCAACCTTATCAAAACATTTTCATCGTCTTAAAGCTACAAAAATAACATTTTCCTTTCCTTAAAGCTACAAGAAATATGTAGCGCTTCATTGTGAATGAACTCTCATTCTCATGAAAAGAGCCTGGGCTTAATTGGTTAGCGCTTGTCGACTTGCAACGCTACGTCCTAGGGACAACTCCTAGCAACGGTAGGGGCTCTTTTCCCACTTATTCACCCAAAAAAAAAACGAACTCTCATTCTGAGAAGCACTCTCTTTTTAAGCTACTCATCTCTACCGTGTTGTGCATAGCAATCTAATCAACGGTTGCAAAATTAGGATGGGCCCTATCACATGGATTATCTCACGTTTTAATGGATCTCACTTTCTTTCCAATGCAATTTATCCCAAAATTGAATGACTACAACACTCATGATAATAGATTTGGATAGTCACATTGGAAGTATTCATTATCCATCCAAGAAAAAAAATTAAACCAACAGAAATTACTACCCAAGAGGCAAAGTCCCATTTAATGTTCCAAAGACAAAACATGTTGGATTTATTTAAAGCAAACCCCTTTATTCTACATTAACGTAGCCTTGCTTGATTTAACCTAGCATTTGATTTAACTCACCATCATCATAGTCTTTTCTCAATTAAGTGGACTCAGCTCGCATTAGGATAATAGAATGATGAATATATGTGCACTCAGAAACGGTGGGAGCAATGCGATCACTACTTCTTCCTCCCTTAAATTGATTTATGCAGAAGAGGCCGCATGAAAAAATTTAGTAATTTTCCATGGGGACCTTGTTTGAGCAGTCGCCTTGTGCCATTTCCCCACCTGAACGATGCAGGCGGGGGGCGGGGGGCGGGGGGTGGTGCAAGGGAGGGGGAATTATTATAGCCAAAAGACTTCCTACTCCTACGAATTGCTATCTATTTGTTCCTTCGGACAAAATAAATGCTAGGGATTCTTTTTTTTATCTCAAATTTTGGGGATGTAATCTCTAAAACACATATACTAATCTCTATTAAAAAAAGTTCCTAAAGAAACTCTCTATTTACTAGAAAAAAATTGTGCCTCAAAATTGAATCGAGACAGTCCAATTTTTAAAATGCTAAATTTATGTATCTTAAAACTCAAAATTCAAATATTTTATTTTGAAACTAATCATCTAATTATTCTTATAAGGTTCCCAAAATTTTGGACTAAAAAATCTTCCTAAATAGGTGTTTTGAGCGAGGGAGTGATGCACAATATAGTGCAATGGGAGCATAGAACACTTGCTCATTGCTATATACCCCACCCACAATAAAAATAATATTAGAGATAAAGAGGGTGAGAGTTACTATCTCATTGGAAAAGAAATTTGAAAGAATACTAACACAAGCTATTTTGAAAATGTTAACCAAAATAAACTGTAATTGTTTAAAAACCTGATAGGGTCTAAGATAGACCCAAATCTAGCACTAACCCATTAAGTCCAATAAGCAGGTCTAGGCCCAACTAAATTGCTAGCTCCATTCGTACGAGTTGATGGCCTTTTGATATCATCAACCATCCTTAAAAGCTTGTTAGCTTTCAAGGATGGCTTTTTTTGCCTCATTTGCTTAACCCACTCCCTTACCGATGAACGTATTGATTTCATGGATGCTCATTCTTTAATGAACTTGCTTGCTTCATGTGTTTGCTTTATGGTTCGGGCATTTATGCTGGATTGATTATTTTATGCGATAAAATTTGTGAAGCTTCTTGAGCATATCAACAATTCTTATAGTTTTTAGGTAAGATTTCAACTCATAAGCAAGCAACCCATAATGTGTGTACAAATTATGGTAAGTACTTTAGAAAAATTCAAAAAAATGGTAAAAATAAGATAAAACCTTATCTGGAAAGCACTTAGGATATTAGAAATCTCTACAATGGGTTTAAATCAATTTTCAATATAGATTATGAAATTTGAAGTTCAAAAAATAGTACAAATCTTGTGGATCCGTGAAAACTTATTTTTAGGGTGAAATGAACTGTTTTGATAATTGGTTACAGTATATGCTATCTTTAGGGCTACAAATCTAGATATTTTTTCACAACCATAATGATCAAGGCCGAATAATCGATTTGAAAATTTTCCAATGTCAAAACTGCAATTTTTTGTGAGTTTTAAGGTGAGGTTTTACTTATTTTAATTGGGCTACAGCCATATCAAAACATTTTCCTTGTCTTAAAATTATAAGAACTACATTTTCCTATTCTTAAAGCTACAAGAAATATACAGTGCTTCATTGTGAATGAACTCTCATTCTTAGGAAAAGTGCATGGGCATAAGTGGTTAGTGCTTGACGACTTGCAACGCTACATCCTAAGCTCAATTCCTATCAAGGGTTGGGGCCCTTTCCTCACTGACTCACCAAAAAAATAATGAACTCTCAAAGCACTTTCTTTTTAAGCTACTCATCTCTTTTATGTTGTGTCATATCAATCTAATCAACGGCTGCAAAATTCGGATGGGACCTATCACATGGGTTATCGCACGTTTTATTGGATCTCACTTTCTTTTCATCTCAATTCATCCCAAAATTGAATGACTACAACACTCATGACCATAGATTTGGATAGTCACATTGGGAGTATTCATTATCCATCCAAGAAAATAACTTAAACCAAAAGAAATTACTGCACAAGAGGCAAAGTCCCATTTAAGGTTTCAAAGATTAAAGATGTTGCATTTATTTAAAGCAAACCCAATTATTCCACATCAATATAGCCTTGTTTTATTTAACCTAGCATTTATTTGATTTAACCAGATAAGATAATTCTTCATCATATCATTTTTTTAATTAATTAGAGTCGGCTAGCATTAGGATAATAAAATGATGAATATGGTGGCTAGCAAGGATGTGTACACTCGCAAACGGTGGGAGCTATGCAATCGCTACTTCCTCCTCCCTTAAAAATGATTTACGCAGAATAGGCCACATGAAAAAATATTACAATTTTCCATGGGACCTTGTTTGTGCAGTCGCCTTGTGCCATTTCCCCACGAGAGAGAGAGGTGAGAAATAAATGCTAGGGGACTGCTATCTATAGCCAACAGACTTCCTACTGCGGATTGCTATTTATTTGTTCCTTCGGGCAAAATTCATTGTAGGTATACTTTTTAGATCTCAAATTTTGGGGATGTAATCTCAACAACCCGTATACTAATCCCAATAAAAAAACGATCCTAAAGAAACTCTCTATGTACAAGAAAAAAATAGTACCTCAAAATTGAATCAAGACTGTCCAATTTTTGTAATGCTAAATTTACGTATCGTAAAACTTAAAATTCCAGTATTTAATCTAATAAGTCTTATATGGTTCCCAAAATTTTGACCCAAAAAATCTTCTTAAATAGGTGTTTTGGGCGAGGGAGTGTTCCACAATATACTCCCATGGGACCATAATACACTTGTCATTACTACCCCACCAACAATAAAAATAATATTAGAGATAAAGAGAGTGAGAGTTACTATCTCATTGGAAAAGAAATTTGAAAGAACATTATCGTAAGCTATTTTGAAAACGCTGACCCAAACAAACTTTAATTGTTTAAATATTGATGATTATTCTTCTATGGTATTTTAATGTGTAGATGGAGCATTTTTCTTTTTAGTTTTGGTAATTTGAACCTTTGTTTTGGTTAATCAGTGGGAATGACGGGCCCTACGCTGGAAGGGGCGCAACACAAGGACCTCCCAGAGGGTCAACCATTCAAGAACTTTACACCTCTCGTCTTCCTAAGTGGTTTTCTTCGTTAATTTCAATTAATAACTAAGCAAAAAAATTATTTTCTTTCAATCACTCTGGTAGACAATTTCAGCGTGCTTCAAAATCAAGGGGATAAAAAATTGGGGTTTATGCATGAGTAGGCTAAAGTGGACCAAATATGTTATTAAAGTGGTCACTAAAATACAGAAAAAAATTATATAGAGCTGAGCGTCTAAACAATCAAATTAGAGGCCATCTAAAAACATTTACTAGAAGAGGTTATTTTAATGCCCAAATATCCTAAAATTGATCATCTCGACATCAAGATACATGGACATGAGAAAAAAATATATTATAAGGTTTGGATATAGTGCATCTTGTAACACAATTTTGGACAGTCAACTTTCAAGGTTTTCAAGTTTTCATAGATCTGCTCACTCTACACTATTTTTGAAGCCTTAAATATTATAATTAAGGATGAAAATATATTTAGAGCTATCACAAATATTTATAGTATTGAAACCACATTTCTTGATACTATTTAAAGGTGCGCTTTACTTTGATTGTTTGGAGCCTCGACTCTATACAAATCGCACCCATAAGATAATATTACTTAGTGAATCTCTTGAGGACTTTATACTAGTCTTCCAATATCAATAGGTTGATTGTTTCGCTCCTGTATCTTCCAAAAGGGAAAAAGATCTCTGAGAGTTGTTTCATGGATCCGAAACAGAGTACTTGGCTTCTCCCAATAATTAAAAGTGTATCATGCCTGAATCTAACTGGGGTTTGCGGTGGTGGAGGAACCGGATCGAAAAAAAGAGGGATTCTAGTTGTAAGATATCTAATGAAACAGTAGCTGGAATTGAGATCTCATTCAAAGAGAAAGATATCAAATATCTGGAGTTTACTTTTGTATCCTATATGGATACGGATGATCCGATCCGTAAGGACCATGATTTAGAATTGTTTGATCGTCTTTTTCCGAGGAAGAAGCAAAACATAATCAACGTACAAACTATAAATCAGCGTTTATGGACTCAGTTAAGATGACTCAGACTTGGCCAAGCTACTCAGAATCGATGACCATTGATGATTTGCAATGTAACTCAAATTTTGTAAACAAATGTTTAAAGGAGCATAAAATAATCACTCGTATTCAAGATTTGATTTAGTTGACTCGAACTTGGCTGAGTAACTCTTTCTTCACCTTGCCGAAATTAGTATTACCCTATAAACTCGATATATTAAAACTTAGACATAAAATCATAAAAAGTATATTTATTTAGTAAATCAATGTATTAAGATATTCCTATATAATTTTGAGGATGAATCAAAAAAAAATTTAATCATTTGCTTAATATGTATACAAATTTTTCCATTCTTGAAACTTTCTTAATATCTCTAGCTCTAAATAATTTTTTCAAATTCCAACTGTGTATTTTTTTCATTATCTTTAGACTTTTAATCTTATTTATGGTGTAGTTTGGTTTTTACTATTTTTTGACACTTTGTTTGTTTTTTTCTTTTTAGAGTGATTTACATTCAGACTTTAAAATTTCAAATAAAATACGAAACACTCCACTTATAGGTGAAAATTACAAAGAACGTTGGTCAACCTACTCTTTTTATTTTTTTAAAAAAAGTGTCCCCCAGTTCACTCGAATTTTGATTTTTTTTCTCTTTTTCGTTAGTAGGGCAGTGCCTTAAACCTCGGGACACTGTCCTACTAACGAAAAGGATAAAAAAAACACCAAAAAAATAATAAAAAATCTGGTTGACTGAGGGTAATTTTGAAAATAATTTCTACTTATAAGCGGAGCTTTTTATAATTTCTGCTTATAAGCGGAGCTTTTTATAATTTACCTAAAATTTTAAGGTCGGTATGAAAATTACTCTTCTTTTTTAAATTTATAAGCTTGTAAGGAATGAACACTACACAAGCGAGTTCCATCAGACTCTCTGGTTTCACTCCCCAAATCATTCTTTATGACCTAAATAATGTTTCAATATAGCTAATTAAAGAGACAAATATTGCTTAAAAACTTGAAATGCACATAAAATAAATAGAAAATTGTGTTCCAATTGTTACCTGCACAATTTTCTATATGAAAGCCTTCTATTTATTGACAATTTTCTATATAGAAGCCTTAAGTGCTCTATATGGATAAATGCATGTCGAGCAATTAAAACACAAGTATATATAACATCTCAATTTAAAATCTAGGGGAACCAGTACATAGTATTTTAAAAATATAGAGTTGGGATCCGAAGGGTGGCAACATCGATATGCATATATAATTAGAAATAACAAAAATTCATAAAATAGAAATTTCGACCAATTCTGATTCATTGTTTCCTGGTTCCCCCGAATCAGATGGCCCCAAAACCCCAGGTCTCTCTTATACTCTGCACATGCACCCACAATAGTTTCCATATTATATTACACACCCACTTCTTTTGCGTTTCTTGACATCTTAACGTAGTAGAAATGGAACCCTTGACATCACGTTGTCTCTCGATAAGCCTAGGCGAAAGGCCTAGTCCTTGTAAGCTACACCTAGCAGTCTCCGGCTTCAAATTGAATGAGAGTGTAGTTATGGATATTCTAAGGACATCCGTAAATTTTCGTCTCATCATTCGTCTCATGCTGACGAGTTTTGATATGATCAGGATGAAACTTGATATTCAAATCTAGTTTCTTTCATGCTGAAATGAACTCTATAACTATAGACCTATTTTCTGGGTCTCAAAATAGTATCAGACCACTTCCATTGGATCCGAAACATCGAAAAACCCCCAGGTACCAAATTTTGGCTGAATCGGACCCTCCAAGACAATTCTGGGCCACATTTACCATAAAATGGAAGGCTATGCACTATTGCAGTGCAGCATCGGTAAACCACTTTCCATTTAAGGAAACTATGTTTTCTCATTTCAGTATGATTTTTAAATGCTCATAACTTGCTCGTCTTTACCCAGTACATTCCAATTTTTCTAATCCTCTTAGTGAGTGCCTTTTTAAGGTTTTGCTCCCACATCAGAAGACATCCTTTATTGCATCAACTGAGGGCTCCTCATGGACTTGATCCTAGTGTAGTTGGAACTTCTTCTTGGGATGGGCTGATTGTATTTTCACTCAGTACTTTTCGATTTTTCCAATCCTCTTAGTCTGTGCCTTTTTAAGGGCTTGCTCCTACATCAGATGACTACTTTTATTGCGACAATTGAGGGCCCTTTGTGGACTTGATCCTCATGAGAAAGGGCTGGTCTGATTTTCACCCAGTATCTTGCAATTCTTCAGTCTCTAAGTGAGTGCTTTTTTAGGGACTTGCTCCCACATCAGAAGACTTCTTTTATTTCAACAACTGAGGGTCGTTTGTGGACTTGATTCAAGTGAGAAAGGGTTGGTCTGTTTTTCACCCAATTCCTTCCAATTCTTCAGTCTCTAAGAGTTTTTTTTTTAGAGGTTGCTCCCACATCAAAGGACTTCTTTTATTATAGCAACTGAGGGCCCTTTATGTGATCCTAGTGAGAAATAGCGCGTCTGATTTTCACTCAGTACTCGATAGAAGAGACCCTGCAGGGCAGCTTTCATCAATTTATCATTTCATTAAGGCTCTTTTACCCCTGTCTTCGACGTTACATCCACCTTTTATTTTTATATTTACTCATGGTGCCCTTTCGAGTTTTCACCATGCTCGAGTTTTTTATTTTCAAAATACTTTTATTGATGGTTTCATGACCATGTTTGTCTGTCATTTTTATTCATGATGCCCTCTTGGGTTTTTGGCAGTCTTACCCATAGTTTTTACAGTAGCCAATTTTTATTTTTGGCAGTCTTACCTATAGTTTCATGGCCAGATCCACCGGAAGCTTTGATTTTTACTCATGAAGATTCTAATCGGATGCTCATCATGTCGGAATTCTTTTGTTCTTCTTCGTCTCTTTATATATATATATATATATTTTTTATTTTTTAAAAAAAAAACAAATCCTTCTCCATTACAAATGCACACGGGGAGAGATTGTATATACGTAAAGGGGTAACAAATACCATAGGTGAGGCTTTCGTTGGGGAAGTGGACATCACTGGTGATGCTCTAAGTTTTGCAAGGTGATGAATGGTTCATACTTGCTGGGTATGGGGGTTTTCGATGGACCAGTGGCTAACTTATGCATGAAAAACTCCACGGGGAGAAAAATGTATTTCTAAGGTAGAGAATGGTTATCTTCCTGGGGTTGAAAAGATCCAAAGGTGATGAAGGCATAACATGTTTCATCATGGTATTCTTTAACTTGGGATGTTGGTTTGTTGGGGTGGATGGACCACTGAAAGTAGTGGCTTCACTGGGGATGCTGATCCCCTAAATTACAATCCACTGGGAGAGATGGGCCATCGGCTTACATTGGGGTATACGGTCCATTGGCAGTAGAAGTCAACTGGGGATGATGTATCATCCAGAGTGATGGACCACCAAGGTTGGTGGTTTATTTGTGAATTGATGGACCACCGGCGATGGTGTATCATCAGGGGTTCTTATGGCGCTCTGAGCATGACATCACTCATGGGGTTTCATGAAAGTTCAAATGAGCAAGGTATGTTTGGTACAGATCCATGGGAATAATGGAGTTTTAAGGTGAAGCCCAAGTGAGCAAGGGTTGTTGGGATGGTTCGTGATGGGGATAGGGTTGTTGATTGGGATGGTTTGGGATTCCCATGGTTTTACTTAATTCACTCCCTTCCAATTGTAGATTTGTATATCTGAATAGAGGGTCATACTGGATTTATGAATTCATGGCCCATGATGGGATAGAGAAATAGAAATGGATTTGACGGGTCCACGCCTAGGCGCGGGCAGATATTTTTATTGAGAGAGTGAGAGATAAAAAGGAATTTGACAGGCTCGCGCCAAGGTGCAGGTGTGGGACTTTATAAAGAAGAGTAGGAGAGAGATGGTTTTACCCAGAAAATTTTACAGTCGGTAAAAAACGAGCTTTTTACCCTATCTCGAAGTTCCACTGTAGAGAGAGAGAACTTCTTTGAGTCACTTTCTTGAAGCTATGGCCATGGTTAGGTACCAGCTCTCGTCATCCCAAAGGTATTATTATTTTTCTTAGCCTTTTCTTCTTGCTGCCCATGCCCGGTAAAATTTTTCACTATCCATCTCTTGGCTTTTTTACCTTGTGCACCATGTGTTTGATATTATGCTTGAATGCTTCTTTTTGTTGTATCTTAGATGCCTTAGCCCTCTTTTAAACACCATTTCACTGTGACTCATCATTTAGCATCTTTTTGCCTCTTGTGCAATCTTCCATGTGCGTTTTGCATATGCCATCTATGCTTGGATTATGACTATGTCGGTCATGCTTTGACTCAGTTGCATTTTATCTGTACTGTGCATCCTTCTGCGTACTGCTCCCATTGTTTAGAGCATTACCTTGCTTTATACCTTGTTTGGGTATTATGACTGTTTTTGGTGCATCCTTGAGCATCATGACCATCTTGGTGATGCTTAAAATGGTGTTTGAACACTGCTAAGTATGATGTTTGGGCTCTGAGAACACCATGACCATCTCGTTCATGCTCATCATTAGTCCGGCTATGCGTTTGCCTACGCCTTGATCTCAAATTCAGGCATTTGGACATATTTGAGCGTCCCGGTCGAGCTTACCTTGGGCACACCATGCAACCACTTGTGTACGGCTCTGATGTTTAGATCATCACCATGAACCAGAGCATAGGTTTGCATTCGAGCATTTCGTTGCAGTTCCATGATGATTTGAGCCTTATATATATGGATTTTAAGCATTATTATCATCAGGCGGCTGCATAATGTTCACTACTTTGCACAAGGTTCACCATTTTACACTGAATCACAACTGAATTCCTTATCATGAACTTAAGTGTCCTTGGTCATGAACACCATACCCAAATAGTTATAGTCATGCTTGATCATCTTGCACCATGTACATGAGGAACATTGTACTGCTTTCATATGAGCAGTGACGGGTTGTCACATAGGAGTGTGTTCGTCATGAACATTTTGTTGCAGCCTTGTGAATATGCCTGCATTTTGTGAGCTTTTAGCTCATATCCAACTCATGTCCAAGCATGGTGAACATTTTCTGGTTATCACAAAGAAAAATTTACAGCTGGCGGCATAGCATCTTCATGATTACTCCTAAATGTGCTCCTGCAATTGCTTTGAATGTCACTAGAGTTCTGCAACCATCATAACCATTTTGAAGCATGTATTTATGCACTTTTGTATGCCTTAGCAACTCGAGCATCTTTGTAGCTTCTTCATGTCTTTCTTTGTTCATAAGAATGTACTTTTGCATTATTTCTTGCACCTCCCATGTATAGTTATGCTATCAAAAACTCTCTTGAGCACTGTTTTAAGAATAATTGCGCGTAGCCATGTATACAAATGAATAGTTGTGCATTTCTAAGCATGTTCATGCATAGTTATGCACTCTTAGTATTCTTCGGGTATTCTTTGTGATAGAAAAGGTAGCTCTTCAGGGTCACTTTTCGCGATGGGCGTCTGACCCACGGACTCGTGACTTCTTAGAATGTTCTGGGTGCTTTGGGCTAGCCAAGCACCTTCTTTACCTGCCTTGTGCATATAGGGGAGATGCTACCAAAATTTTACAAAACTTCTGATGCCTTTCTCTTCTTTTTTCTGAATTGTTAACTTGCTCACTTGCTTACATGCTTGTGCTTCTTCTGCAGCCAAGATTCTTGTTGTGCCCCAATTACCATGCCCTGGAGAATTCGGCATTGGTAAATATACCGGTGCTTCCTTTGCAAGATCCACCACTCTAGCTGTTTTCGACCCAATCAGAAGTTAGAGTGGCCTTTGAGCATCACCTATGTAGGTGAAGATGCGTGGTTCTATCTTTATGAAGATGACAATGGTGAGCCCGTGTTCCAAGGAGATGGTGTACCTATATACCATGCTCTTCATAGAAATTTCGATTCAAGCGAGAATATGCCCACTCTGGGCAAGAGGATGATGGCAAAACTGGGTTTGCACTAGGCGTGAGGTGGATTCCGTTTTGTGTGGGAGCACCAATACTTTGAGAGGGTACAACACTTGGACATTTGATGTCCTTGAATCACATGCCGGAGCTTTAGAAGCATGCGGTGTAGGTGAAGCATGTCAGTGTTCTGCTGGCTACTATGATAAGTGTTCTAACACCATTAGGGCCTTATTGGAGACTTGGTGCTTCAAGAGCAACAAGTGGCATTTGGATTGTGGTGAGGGAGGAACTACCCTTCTTGACATGCATTTCATTGTGGGACTTCGCATGCTGAGATTCATGTATGAAGAGTTTATCCTTGACAACGAAGTGATCTTCGGGGATAAACCTATCAATGGTGTGCTTGCACGTCCGGGTCTTCGGGAGCTGTTTGAAGTTAAACCAGCTCCTATATTCAGAAGAAAGGACGAAGTCTAAGGCTGTGTACTTTATAGCATGGAGAGACTTCTTTCATGGAGACCGCTGTGACAAGCAGGAACCCAGTTCTGCCGTCATCTGGGACGTTGACGACCAAGGATTGAGGGAAGAAGAGGACACCAAAGAGCCCGTATGCCCCCCAAGGATGTCCGAGAAGGACATTGTGTATTTGGCTTCCTACTTGGCTCTTTTCTTGTGCACGTTTGCACTCTCAGTCCTTCGCCCTGGCTGCTTTTATGTAGCTTGCCGACTTGCTCAGGGGGCAATTGCGCTTGGTAAAGCTACTACCAAAGATAACAAGACTGAGCCCTTTGGAGGGGAAGTACGTCCTGGCCGCTTCAGGACAAGCTTC
Source organism: Amborella trichopoda (assembly GCF_000471905.2). The sequence goes on from NW_006499159.1 coordinate 1,478,299, forward strand.
CCTGTTCATTACATATTCGGCTGGCTTTCTGCCTATTTTCCAGGAGCAAATGAGATAAAAAATGATCTTACAGGTTTTGCCTGCCCTCATATGTTAAAAATTGCAGGAATGAAAACCATTTTCAGGGGGCCAGTTTAAGCGCGTAAGTTCCTGGCAGATGCTTCCTTCTCTTCTCAAGGTAACCCTTTCCCAGTAGGTGGTCTCACTGACATTGTATATAGTGACTCTTTTTGTGAGATTTTTGATGGGCAAACCACTGAGATCAGAGAGATAATGTATCTTCTAGATGTTACCAAATAATATGCCGTGGGTTTGATTTAGAAACATTTAATTTGGAATCCCATGATTTAAATAACCATTTTTTATATGAAAGGGTAGTTACATTTTTGCAGTGGTATTTGGAAGGATTAGTGGATAACATGATTTATTTTGGGTGAATCTGTTTTTTCATTTCTCTCCTCTTTTACTGGTCTTTTGATTGGTAATGCAATGAATACAGCTGAATCTATAACTTGAAGAAGTTGCAATGAATACAGCTGAATGCTCTAATAGAAATAATAATGCCTGACTTTCAATTGAAATTTGAATACAATTATTTGGTTTTATGTTATGCTTCTATTCTCTATTTCACAATGCAACTTTTTCTTTTTATTTTATATAAATATGGGTTCATAATTCATTTACCTGTTCTGTGATTTTTTTTGTTGGGAATTTGAATTTGAGAAATGGAATTTTTGGTCATATTCATTTAAGTTCTTCAGTCGCCTCCACGTATTTTATTTGTTCTTTTTTGGGGGAGTGGGTTCATGTCCAATTGGCTAGTGAGACTGATAGAAGTGATTTGGGCATTTTTTTTCGGCTGATAGAGTTCTAAATTGTTTTTCAATATGCTGAAATGTTAATGCAGCTGATGGTAGGCATCCTGATTGTAAGCCACTCACCAGTTTTAGCCATAATGGCCATAATTGAACCAAGATATGAACTTGGTTTTCTCATCTTTTTCATGACAATGGTGAATTTTCCTGCATTTGAATTTAGGATTTGGGTGAAGTTCAGTTAAGAATCTGAAGAGATTCTGTAGTTGCCCTTTGATTTTTCGTTTAACTTAAATTCTTAATAGAATGTAATCTAATTTCAGCTTCAGCTCTAGGTTCCGGAGTTGAAGTTTGAAATGAAATCTTGGGTTTTATGTTGCTTACTTACTGTTAATGGTGTAAATAGGTTCGTGCGAGAGAGCTTTTGTCTCAAGTATTGGAGGCTCTTCTTGTCATCCGGGGTCTTGTAGTACAAAAAACCAATTGATTAGTGATTGCAATCTGCTATTTAATGTATCTCTTGGACAGTCTTCTGCTTGAGATTAGTAAAAACAAGCGCCATTTCATATGAGTTTGCATTTCTGGTTAGCAGATCCTTGGAGAAGAAAGAAAGGGACGAAAATCTCTGGTATGGGATAGATAAGGAGTAGTCTTTGTTTTCTCTGTTATAATTAATGGGATAGATAAGCAGTAGTTTTTGTTTTCTCTGAATTGCTTTAGTATTCATTATTGTGTTATTTTTGCCAACTAACATTCGGTGTTATAATGTAGTGGGAGGACATCCACTGTAGTACAGAGCTCTTGAGGCATTCGACTCCCTATGAAAGTATTGTCTAATCCCATTAGAGGAGCCCTAGGAGAACAATATGAATGATGATGTACTTGGGGACATTGGAGAGAGTACCTCTCGATCGGAGGATCAGATCATGACACAGCCCATTACTACACCAGCGCTAATGGAGGTGGTTGGACGGGTATACTATACTTGTGTTATGAATGCCTCAACATCAGCATCTCCTTCCTCTCCCCTCAACATTACTAATTCAAAAAATGGGAATGAGTGTGGTGCTCAAGCTATAGTGGATGAAGTTTGCCATGATTTTCCATCTGATGAGGACATAGTTGCAATAAATGGAAGAGGAGATCCGTTACTTATAGATGTTGAGGCAGCCCAAGCAAGTGGTGCAAGTATCGAACCGGCAATAGGAATGACATTTACTAAGGAAGATGTAGCTTATGATTATTATAAATAAATCCTTACCTTAAAATTCACCAAAGATTGTAGTTTTGACATTGGAAAACTTTCAAGTCAGTTATTTCGGCCTTGACCATTATGGTTGTGAACAAAAAGTATTGGTATTTTCAAACCCTAAAGATAGCATATATTGTTACCCATTATCCATATTGTCCATTTTGCCTTAAAGAGAAGTATTCACATATATGCAAGATTTGTATTATTTTTTAGCTTCAAATTTCATAGTCAGTATTGGAAATTAATTTTAGAGGCATCAAAGAGGTTTTTGATACCCAAAGTTCTTTCTAGATAAGGCTATACTTTGTTTTTACCATTTGTTTTTTGAATTTTTCTAGAATACTAGCCTTAAGTTGTACGCACGACATGGGTTGCTTGCGTATGAGTTGAGCCCTTACCTAAATAATTTAAGAATTGCTGATCTGCTCATGAAGCTTCATAAATTTTCCTGCAGAGAATAAAGTAATCAATCCAGCATAAATGCCTGAAAGCAAACAAGTTCATTAAAGAATGAGCACGATCCATGGAAGTAATACAAGTTCATCTGTAATGGAGTGGGTTGAACCGATGGGTAAAAGCAAGTGAAAGTGAAGGCAAAGAAGCTATAACAAACTTTCAAGGACAGCTGATGAAATCAAACGGCCATCCACTGGTGTGAACGGGGCTTGTGAATTCCTGATGACAACAAAGCCCATGAAATCAGAAGGCCAATCCTCCAAGCGACATTGACATGACAAATATCGTAGTCCCAATAAAAAAATAACACCTAAAAATAATACCAAAAACCTTTTAAATAAATAAATCCATATATAACTTACTCGGATTTCTCGAAATCACACGAGGCAGTTAAGGTTTGTTGGAGATTCTAATACTTGAATTCCCAATTTAATCGATCATCGAATATTACATACTCCATACCGAATACATAAAATCGATAATCCAATAATAAGCTTAAAGATCGTGTGCTACAATTTAAGAAAATAAATTAGAGATGAAAAACATAGTCATGAGAGAAAATTAGAGAGAGAAACTATAACACAAATTTAACGTGGTTCATCCCGTAGGGCTACGTTCATGGGTAAGCCGGCAAGTATTCAACTATCAAAAGAGAAATTTATAATGGGATACAATGTTACCCCAAATGACAAAATTGGTGAAAAACTTCACCAAAATTACCTCTTTGTGATCATCCAAAAAACACGATTTACTCTGCTTCACTTAGGTTGATCATCTTCATTTGTGGTTGCTTAAATTTCTCCAAGTATCACAGTTGCTATGCCACCTAGATAATATCGATGTGCCTAAATTAAGTAACGAATGCTTTGCAGTTTGTTTTTTTGGTGAAGTGTGAGCCTTAAGTGCTATATATGGAGAAATGTATGTCTAGTCATTAAAGCACAGGAATACATAAATTTCAATTTAAAATCTTGGGGAATCAAGCACGCACAGTATTTTAAAAATCTAAGGTAGTGAAATGAAGGGTGTTGACATTGTTATATGAATATAATAAGAAATAATAAAAATTAAAAAACAGAAAGTTCGGGCAATTCTGATTAAGTGACTCTTGGTTCCCTCGAATTAGATGGCCGCAAAACCCTAGGTCTCTCTTGTACTCCGAACATGCACCCACAATACTTTCCATGTTATATAATATACCAATTTCATTTTTTTTTTTTGCTCTTAACATTTTTACATAGCAAAAATGGAATCCTTGACATCACATTGTGACCGGAGGGCTTAGGCCAAGGGCTTAGTTCTTATAAGATATACCTAGCCATCTTCTCTCTCTCTCTCTGGGCCCCACAATGCTTTCCCCCAGGGTTTTAAACAATAGATCTGTGACCCTGATTGTCTATTCAAAAAATTAGACGGGATCGGTAGATCAGTGGTCGGAATCGAAGAATTGGTTTGATCGGATAGATCTGGCCTTAAAAATTTTTAAATATAACAAAAACTCTATATCATCGTCATCATCATCATCATAGTCAAAGCCTTTTTCCACCTAAATTGGGTGCAGTACATTATGTACTTTCATTGTTTTGCATAAATGGCTGAAAATTGAGACGTTTCTTGTCAGAATGTCTATTAATTATCGGTATCAAGTCCAATGTGTCTCGCACTTGCGGAGTCCGCATCACATGTATGTACAACATTTTGGAGGATGGGGATGGGCACTGATTGAATGGGGCGACTGAAAAGGTAAATTGAAAGGATTCAATAAGTGTTAATTATAAATGTTGAAATACACGATAAACATATATATCATAAGTATTACCTGATCCTCGTTGATGGTCCTCATGATGAAGCTACGCCCGTTACATTTGTTTGATGTTCCCTATGTGTTACTTCGAATGGTTAATTCACAATATATACATGTCCATTGGAAGCCACCAAAAAAATACATGTCACATCTGCATCTTCATTTACTTCCACTAAAATATCACTTTCTGGATATATAATCGTCAAATTGCTAGGGTCACAATGCGCAATAGACCCCATGTTGCTAGGGTCACGATGCGCAATAGACCCCATGTTCATCTTTAACTGGTCCAATGGGTCATTCCATTATACAAAGCAGCTTTCACATTCTCACCCTTGTAGTACATTCATCCATCATTTAGCCTTCTCTGAAATGAACCACCATAATGACGTAACAACCTCACTCCACTTGTGGCCATTATGATGACTCAAATAACAGCCCTATAGGTTCCATGGGAGATAGCCGTAGTCAAAGGCACCCTAAAGCTAAAATACTGACAAAACAACCTACACTAATTGCATAGAGCACCCAAATTATTCATTAAGATTAATTGTTAAAAGGAATGTCACCCATATCACAAGGTACTGAATAAACGACAAGGACTAAAAATGCTTACAAGGTACTGAATAACCCAGTGAGCCATTGATCAATACTACAATTTTCAATGATTCCATACATAGAGCACCCAAATGTCAATAAACCTAAGAAACATCACGACATTGATTCAATATCTTCATAAAACATGAAACGTGCATCCAAATACCAGAAGCCAAAATTAGATATAGAAAATTTTAGCATCACTCATTTCTTATAATGCATATGAAACATAAAGATATTGATTCAATCAATTTGATAAAACATAAAATGAGCATCTAGATATAAGAATCAACATAAAATGTAGTTACTTATATTTAATACACTATACTAATGATAAATGTAGCAATTTCATATTAAATAAAAATATTAAGCAAACACAGATAGGAACCCCTTAGAGCTCTAGTTTTCCAATATTTACAGAAATCGACATACGAAATTTAAATTCATTTTGTGTACATCAAAAATCAGTTTCGTCCAACTTCAATATCTTTGCGATGACCAAATACAAAACCTTAGTAGAAAATTCTAGAAATTTAGGGCAGATCAAAAAGCAAGGTTAAATTGATAAAAGGGTAAAAGAGAGTGAACCGAGAGCAGATGCTAGTAGAGACAGATAAAAAGCGAGCGAGAAGATAGAGCCTGAGTAGATGGCGAGAGAGTAGAGAGAAAAAGAATAGAGAGAGGTAAAATAATCATGCTAGAGAGAGAGAGAGAGAGAGAGAGAAGAAAAGAACGAAGAAATAAAGAAAGCAAGGGATTCAGTGGGTGTAACTCAAGCATTCCGATGTTAGTAAACATCGGACCGATAGGT